>CAEGAG010015712.1:0-38531 GCA_903067065.1 Brachyrhaphis terrabensis | reverse complement strand
TCCTCATTATGCCTTTATCTGTACAAACCCATCTTTGTTCTGAATCAGCCACAAATCTCTTCACAGTACGATAATAATGCTTCAGTTTTAGTTAAATATCTAATGTTTTCATACCTTGTCATACGGCGCTACACTATCTCATGATTTTCGTCAGCAGAGATCTTTTCTCTTTCCCATATTGCTTGAAACCTGTGGCCTGCTTAATAATGTGGAACATCCTTAAGTAGACTTTCTTTAATTGAGCTCACCAGACAAACTAATCAACCAGCTCTCTGAAATTAATTATAGTGATTCAAAGAGCCCTGACACACAATACCATCTATAAATTTTATCTTTATGACACTTAAATTTGCATAATAATTTGGAACACGGTGTAGTTGCACCCAGCTGAATTTTTGCTGCATGTCCTTAGAAACCATAAAGATATGTTGTTGTTGTTTCAGAGGCTGCAGTGACACTTACTTAGATGAATTATGTCAATTATTATTTAAATATCCATTTTAACTATGCTATCTATCTGTAATTTTTTTTTTCTTCCAACAAATGTTCGCTGACAGTAAAAACCCTGCTAGGTAATGAAGCATGGATTTCCACTGCAGGATTTTAGAAAACATTTTTAAAACCATGGTAAAGACTACTTTGTAGGGGTGGCCATTTATTGCATCGTTTATCATTTATCGTGATAATTTTTTACATTTATTGTCACAGTAAATTCCAATTGATGTTTTTTAAAATTTCCAGAAATTGTCAGTATTCTCTGTTTTATTTTCTCCACTGTTTGTTCAGTGAGTATTGATACATTTGAAGTTAAAATTAAATATCTGTTAATGTGTGCTGCTTTGTGATACAAATCACACTTCTTTATATGTGACTGGTGTCATAAAGCAGCCTAATGCAAATGGGAATGTTTTTCAAGAGCAGTTTTGTGTTGGTGGGGCTGTAATTACAGTGACACAGTCACAACCACACAGTTACCTCAAATAGTTCTTATCGTCACATTTATCGCTATCACAATAGTACCACAAAATATGATGATACAACTTCAAGTCCATATTGCAAATCCCTTCTACTTTGTCCACCTTTAGGTTTATTACACTAGTGGAGGTGGAAAAATCTAGCAGACGGAAAAAAACTACATTGTATGAACAACTTTTGATAGATGACGGTGACTCTCTTCACAAACAGCTGCTGCGTGTTTTATTATTATTTCCATAATGTTGCTCTCAAGTGAAGGCATTTTGAAACTATTCCCCTCGTCGACTGATGCATACTCTAGATAAGAGGCGAGGAATCATGCTTAGAAACACGGCTTTTGACCCGATGACACGCCATAGCAAGTGAATACACGGGATAAAACACAACTAAGAGGAGATCTCTCAAAAGCCCCGTGATAAGTGCATTTCTTAGAGAAAATGTTTTAATCTCTGTGATTTAATGCTCTTTCTGCCATCTTCTTTTCTAACAGCCTCCATAGAAATGTGCAGACTAGCTCTTCCAGTCAATAGTGGCTTAACACAGAATCCTCTACAGAAGGTTTTTAAGGCAATGGAGGCTTTGGAGTGTGCAAGGTTGGCATTTAGCATCGTAATCTGAGAGATGAGTGGGACATTGTGGATTAGAGCATATTAATCTGACTCCTTATTGACCCTTCATACATTGATACAGTTATCATTCACATCAAACAAATGGCAAAAGACAGACTAGGGAATGTTGATAATACCGTAAAGGATGAACATCCAGAGGATCCGTTGAAGGGAGGAACTAATTAAAAAAAAAAAGGGTGGAGAAGGAGGTAGGTGGATGTGTGAGAGGAAGAAAATGTGTGTGTGCATGTGTGTCATAAAGAGGGTCAACAGCGTGGGTCAGGCATCATATGGAGAGGCAGATGTTGGAACATATTGTCCTGGATTATCGCACTGTACTCCGGAGACATAGATGGACGAACAACGGGTAGACAGATAGAGGATAGGAGGAGGAGGAGGGGGGAGAGAAAAGAGGGAGGAACAGATGAGAGGAGGTAGAGGAGAAATCAATGGAGTAGCTTGTCTCTGTACAAAACCCTTATCTGGGAAGGAGCGGAGTAACAGCAAAGCAGTTTTGCTGGACATGGGAATTCTGTCTGTGTTGGTATCTCTCCTACCGGAGGTGATAATTGATTCCTAGAAATATTCATGATAAGCTGGGACAAGTGGTGGAATCAATCAAGGCTGTACAGATAGCTGGTATGCTAGCAAGGTTCTGTTTTTGTGGCCAGATTCTTACGTTTTCAATCACAACTTTGACACCAAATCAAACTTTAACGCAACTTAATTCTTTTGTTGTATTATGTGAACAAAAAGCCTTTGAGCTTCTTATTTAGATTAGTGAACAAACAATACCATGAAGGCAGATACAGATATCCACAGCTCAGGTATGGACAGGATGGAAAGATGGATGCAAGCAAAGGCTCGAGACTGTGGGAGAGGATTGACTATAAACATACAGCTCCATCAAGTTATAATCTTGAGTTAGAACGGCCTAATCAAAGTGAGGTCCTAAATTCGTCCAAGAATGTGTGGCGAGATTTAAGATTATTTTTAAATTGGCAATAATCTGGCTGGTAAAGCTGGTGAACAAATGTTTAAAAAAAATCAAAAATGTTGAATTCCTTTTAAAAAAAAGCACTGAGTCTTAGCTTTAAAAAGAAATTGAGTTATTAAAAAAATTATAATTTTTTTGTTTGTTTTATTGCTACTTGAAGTCTATAAATGCTGACTTTGTTGTCTCTTAAAGTACTAGAACATTTCATTATCACTGGGAGAAATGCACAGTGGTGGAGGACAATCCATTCAGATCCATACAAACTCCCCTTGTGTCCATGTAAACAATACACATCGCTAGCTAGCTCAAACAGTGAGGATCAAGTGAGTTTGTAATCTGTCTAAAGCTGCAGATTATTGACAATGACTCAAATACACACACACACACACACCCCGACTGCAACAGGATACACACTGTACAGAGTCAATAGCGCTAATACCAAACAGTCACCCTATGTCTTGAGTTTGGGATCTCCAATAGCCTCACATCAGCAGGGCTCCGGCAGTACACCCCACACACACGCACACACCCCGTGCGTCAGCGAGGGCAGGAAGCACTCACTGACCACTAAACATGTTACCACGAGCTTACACAAACATATGCAGATGTTGCTGGTCTCACATTAGGGGATTAAGGACAGAAGGAGTGAGAAGCAGGTCTTAATGGACGTACACACTCACACACAGCCACACACACACACAGAAAGCGCAGCAGTATGCCTGGCCAGAGAGTGACATTTTAAATTCCTTGGTCTCATCCAGCAACCTCGATTGAATTTTCTCCCCCTCTCACTCATTGTTTGTGTGTGTGTGTGTGTGTTCACTCCTCCAGTCACCCCAGGGGGCTTTGCGCTGTCACTTCCTGTTTGTTGACATGCATGTCGTCGTGGCGACGCTCTGGGCACGCTCCGCAGTGCCGCTGCCCTCTGTACCATGCGTGTGTGCGTGTACATGTGTGCACCCCAACGGGTGTGTGTGTGTCATTTCTCGCCGGCCCATTGAGCAGCCTTTGAGTGACGCGGGCCTGGCCTTGTAATGGAACTCGATTCAGTCCACAAATAAAGAGGCCTTTGAACCACTGGTCCGAATATGGCAGGAAACACACACACACACACACACAATCAAAGATGCTCAAAGTCATACACACCCGCCTGTGGTGCACAGGCTGGAGGAGTTTGGCTAGTGGTGAGGGGAGTTCATGCTTGGTTGCACCTCCACCCCCCCACCCACCTCCTCTCCTCCACCGCTTTTCCAGGAGCTACAGTGCAGCTAATTGAAGAGAAATGAGGGAGCAAGTAGCTGATCAGATCTCAGCTAGCTGGCCTCCACAACCAGTGACTCATGACGGATCTGCTGGCTTACAAAATGCCGCACCATATAATGTACATGCTACCTTGGTAAAGACACTAAGAAATAAATACGTCTGGAGTCATTTAAATGTGCATTCCAACCAGTACTGTTGTGTCCGCTTTAATCAAGTTCTGGTTTATTTGGGGAGGTGTGAATGCACAATTGAACTCTGTTGCGGATGTGGACCAAAAGAGCAAACTCTGGTCTGCCTAAAAACCTAGGACTCGGCTCGGTTAAAGTGAACTCTGGTGCGGTTTGAATGCATGTGTGAATGCAAGTGGACCAGAGACCGCTCCAAAAGTCAGAAGTAGACCATAGTGCAGGGCATTCTGGGTAAATACAACTAAAACAAACACATGAGTCTAGCGTTAGAGGGAGAAACGGCTCATGATCTTTTACCAAACACAAATCCTACAACAAATCTGGACCTACCTCATTTTTGTTTACATTTGTGAAGAAGAAAGTTGCGCTCAGGTCTTCTTCTGAAGTTTTCATGTAGTTTCCTTCAGTAGTTCTTGGTGCAGCGCCACCACTGGCAACTGGTTGGTCAGGTTTTTCAATTAGTTTGGTTCATTTGGCAGTGTGAAGGTGAACCACTCCAGCTGGAACAAATGTTGCAACTTTGGTCCTGCATCAAACCGAGTCTACTGAACTATCAGGTGTGAAATCACCCTCAGGCTGAATAAATTACAAGAATTAATCCTAAATTTATTTATTTATTATTTTTTTTGCTGATAATTAAAATACTTAAATTTAAAAATAACAGTTAAATTCAAGATAGAAATGAACAATTATTTCTGTTCATTTGGTCTTTTTGTGTTTGAATACAATCTCACTCAAAGATCCATCAAATTATTATTGAGAATCTCCTGGAATCTTAACTTCACGATGCCATTGACTCTCACAAATTTCCCAAGAATTTTAGAAGTGAAAAAGCCCACAGCATCACAGACCCTCCACCATGCATAACACTGGGCACTTTAATTCATCTTCATTCTTATACTTCATACTTTATACTTTCTTTTATACTTTAGGTAAACCGAAGGTTGTGGATTACTAGTTCCTAAAAATTCGAATCACCTTTAAAAAAAAGGAATTAAAGCGTTACATTTATTCCCAGCATGTTTTTTAAACCGAGTGATGAGGAGCAGTATCTCGATCTGATATTGAAATAGGTCAATGTCAGCCAAAAAACAGTAATATGTTATATTAGCGTATATCAAAACACTGTTATAAGCACACCGATAGAAGCACTCCGCTCCAGCAGAGTCCACTCCAGGATTTCTATCCATCATTGATTGTATCCCACAAGTAGAGCCTCTGGTTAATAATAAATGGATCAGTTATTGTACCTATAGTTGATCACTGTTTGAGTAATGTCACTCTATCAAGCCTTTTCTAACCTTGCACAGAATAAAATAAGTTCTAAAAGTATCTGTGATTCATGCGGATATCGTAGCGGGTCAGTATCGGTATCAGACAATTCTCAAATACGTGATATTTGTATCGTATCAGAAGTGAAAAAGTTGCATCAGGACACCCCTAGTGATACGCTACAGCAAAAACAGATGGTGTTGAGATATATGTTGTAAACTTTTCAGGAAATTCTTATAAAAAAAATAATCAAAATCATTTAAAAACTACACAAAAATGTGAAGAAACTTCTTTTTTTGGGCATAAACTCAGTTTCACAATTCAGTAGTTTTCAAGTGCAAAGTTTCAAGGTATTCATCAGGGATAACCAGAGATGTGATTCTTCCTTCAATAAATAATTGATTTCGCTGGAATGACTGGTATCCTTTCTTTAAAAAAAAAAAAACTAAAGTAGAAATTCAGCAAGCGCAATAGAAAAGGGAGGCAATTGTAAAAGAAAACATGTTTTTGTTGTATAAGTGGAATAATTACTTGTATAAGTGGAATAATTATTTTTGCAGCCACTTGTGATGGACGTAGATTCCTCCCTGAAAGTATGCCTTTGTTTCTTTCCAGAGATTAATCTCGTTATTTGAGATAGCAGAGGAGAGCAGGAGGTAACATGGCTGTCAGCAGCGATACAGAAAGAGGTACAAGCAGACAGAAAAGCATGATGAAGAGAAGAAAATAGCGGTGACAGCATCTCTTCCTTGTCCATTTGCATAAACCAGCCTTTGTTTGACGCCGGTGGCCGGCAGCCAAGCGCCAACAGAAGGACGGAAGTTAAACTCAGAAAAAGAAAAACGGTGATCTTCATCCAGAAAATTATTCCACAAGAAATAAATAACAATTATAACTATTCAAAAAAAAAAGAAAACACACACATCAGTGACTTCTCTCTAAACTAAGCATTCTGTTTCTCCTCAGAGGGAGGAATAACAATTCGAAGGAACGCAAGACGACACGGCGTCTGGGAGATTTGTATTAGAGCACATGAAAGCAGCTGAGCTTTGCAGGATGGGTTTGATTGAGACAGAAAGGAACACTGAAGCTTTTTCCAAGTTGTGATCGTTTTAGTGTGTGTGTGTGTTGCCTCGGGGGGGAAAAAAAACAAAAACACAAAAAAAAAACCAAGTGAATTTACCAACACAGCATCCTGCAGCATAATGCCTTAAATTAATTAGAAACTAATTAAGTACAAAAAAAATAAAACTCGGAAAGCTGCGTTTTTGTTTCCTCCACAACAGTTTATTCAATTAATTTATCTTATTGTAACTAAGCTAAGAGAGAGACACATTTCTCGCTTTTCTCTGTATCATCATAATTTTTTTTTCCCACCTTATGCCAGAGCTGGGCTCTCCGGCATGACCTCGATAGCCAGAATGTTTGCCTTTCTCCCACGATGCACCTGGAGGGGACATGCCCATCTCTAGGCCTGTCAGAGAGGCTGTTAGCGCTTCTCCCATGGGGTGAGGGAGAGGCTTGGGGGGGGGACAGTAGAAATGTCCCTCTGTCACACAAACAGAGGCCGGGCCACTAATGGCCTCCTCTTCTGGAGCTTTTTAGTTGCCTTCTTCCTTTTTTTGTGTGTGTGTGCTCTTAAGTATTCATTTATTCATGTCATCCTTTTCTTTCCTCCCCCTCCCGTAACCTGCTCCTCTTCCTTTCTTCTTACTGTCCACTCCTTCAAACCCGCCCGGCTCTCCCCCTGCCCCCTCTCTGACCTGGCAGCAGTTGTACGCAGCTCAGCTGGCGGCCATGCAGGTCTCCCCGGGGACGAAGCAGCACGGTGGCAGCCTCGCGCCCCAAGCCAACCTGGGCGCTCACTCCCCACCCACCAACTCACATCCACAGGGCGACAAGAACCGCAGCTCCCCATCTTCAAACAAAAACAAGGTAAGATGGGTTAAAGAAACAAAAACTCAAAAGGCCTTGTGTTTGCGCTTGTGGATGTGCATGTTCCTGTACTCAACACACAACAGCCAGAACCCATCTGCAAGATTACATGTCATGTATTTCAATATGTTATATTACTTGGGGCAGTGCTGAGTGTATCGCTGCACCTCAGCCTGAACATACAGTATCCCCGCGTGCTACGAAGACGCTTTTTTTTCAGATAATAAAGTAACTCAAATTTAAGACTTTTTAAGATCATTATGAATGGAATTTAACGCCTGTACCTCCACAGAAATGTACAAACGTTGACCAAGCAAGTGGCAAAAGTAAATGCAAAAAAGCTAGTTAATTAGCTTGGGTGTATTAGTAGCTAGTTAGCGGTTGCCTCACAATAAAGATATCTCTGTGTGCGACTCAAACATTTGCCTGACAGAAGAGTTCTGCGAGAAAAAAAAAAGAGAAAGAACATACCAGGTCTTAAAGACAAACTTTAAGACCTGGTATCATTATTAAAGGCCAACATACTTATTTTAGCTGAGCTTAAGGCATTTTAAGGCCCTAATTTTAAATGCATAAAATTTAAGACTCTTTAAGGCTGAAAGGAAGATGGATGACTATTATATAGATTAGCACTGCAAAAACACAAATGGAAGTGGAAATATCTTAGTACAGTTGAAATAAGACAAAACTAACTTCCTAGTGACTTTTCAGCAACATATAAGAGCTTGTTTTATGTTAATAAAACAAGCCAAACGAACTGGCTACTATCTCAAGCCAGTTCGACTGACAGATTATTTCACTTATAAAATTTTTCCCATAAGTGAAATAATCTGACAGTTGAACTTGTTCTTTTTTTATCAATATCAAGGAATTATTTGATTAAAAGAAGCTCCTATATGTTGCTGAAAAGTCACTAGGAAGTTAGTTTTGCTGTATTTCAAGCGTGCCAAGATTTAAACTAGAAGCTAGACCAAAAATACTTAGTAAGATTTTGTATTTTTGCAGTCTAGCAACATGGATTAATTAATTTAATTTTAAATAAAGATAATTGTACGAAAGAACACCTAAAGGCACATGAAATATGCTTTCATGTGTTAAACATTGGACATAAAGTGTAAGCATGACTGCCTTTGCTCTCCTTGACATAATTTACCAGCATATTCAAAAACAATTTTCTAGTCCCAAAAGAGCATTAAAAGTAACTAAAATCAGGATTCATTCCTACAATGTACGATTAAAATATGTCTTACCAAAAGTAATTTTCAAAATGTAAGTTTTTTGAGATTCACAACCAACATTTTGTTTGCGGTCACATTGAATACTCTGTTGACTTTGCGTAAACAGTGAAGGTCCTTCCTTCTTTTTCTGAGTTTCCACAAAGATAAACTTGCTCCCTGACGATTCTCAGTCACTTCATGTCTGCAAATCAAATAGAGTAACTTCATCCCAGACCCCAGCTGGTGTCCCATGCGGTCCATTTGGGGGGATCTGTTGGAGTTTGTGTCGTTTTCTTGGTTGACTGCCTGATGGGTGTGATGAGAGTGGAGCCTCGTGTCCATCCAGGTGGAATCCTATGAATATCTGGTCGGCCTCCTGCACAATCGCACAAACACGCTCCCTGGTGCTCGCATGACCTCTGGTCAGTCAGGCAAACACGCACAAGGACGTTCGTACAAGAAAGTTTAGCTCGTCTTTTTCTACTTTTTCCTCTCCAGTTTCCAGATTCCTGATCAATGTTCCCATTGTTTCCTTTCTCAACAAATTGATCTCTGACTGTTCCCTGCAGCCTCGACTGTCGACTCGCTCCCTACATCTCCATCACACTCCATCACACACACACAACCGTCATACCCCGCTGTCACACACACTTATTACCATATATATAGAGTCAGGCTGGCAGTGAAAGTCATGGCCTGTGGTGGAGGAAGTCCAGGGAGTTGTAATGGCTGACTGGTGAGCTGACCAGAGTGGACCCTGACAGACTATTTACCAACGTTTTAGACCAATTTTAAAGACATTCACCTTTTTTTTTTTTTCTGGCTTACACTGACCCCCTCAATGCTTCCTAAAAAACTTTTCCTCTTTGTCACCATGTCTTCAGTCAAGTGACATGTATATTTCATAGGTGTCCTCCCCATGCGGGCTCTATGTCAGGGCTCCAGTCATTTAGAAACTCAGTGGCTGGCTCTGCTCACAGCTGTTTGGACTCAGGCACACACCGCTTAAGTGCTTTACCCTCGGGTGAGACACAGACACACACACACACAGGTGTGGAGCACTACACACACACACATACACCCTCTGTGCTTAAATCACTGCAGACTGCATAAAGCTTTCTTATACGCAAGAGTGGATGTGGAGATGCAGGCATGCATACACACACACACACGCACACACACTCAATGGAGGTCAAAATGATGCGCCATATGTAGCGCTTTAGCCGACATGCAGCACAATCACACATGTACATGAGTGTGATGGTTGGTAATAGCTTATCGTTTCAATACAATCCAACTATATTGAGATGATTTTCTAGTGTTTTAATATTGTTTAAGAAGATTTAAGATATTAAAAATAACATCTTTAATATCTTAAAATTTGAGGTATTTTAATATTTGTTTTTCAAACAGAAAAATATATAATGAAATTATTAGAAAATATATATTAAATCCAAGATTAAAACTTGCTAGGCCCAGTGGTTGGGGCGCTTGGCAGTCATTCATCCAGCGGCCCGACGTGTTTTTGAGTTAAAAAATGTTTGTTAAAAAACAAACAAAATGTTGTTTTTGAACAACATTTTTTTAACTCAGAAATGTTGAGTTAAAAAAAGTTGACAGGAAATTTGAAAATATCACTTGATAATTATGTGTTATTGGAAGATTAATATCTGAACACCAACTACAAACTCTTAAAAAATGCAAACATTTAAAAATATATATATTTATTTAAAAAATATATTTAAATAAATAAGCAATGCAAAGCCTGGCGGGGGCACAAGTAAAGCCTGGTAGCCTGCCAGGCTTAGCATTGCTTACCAAAAATTCTGTATTGTTTGTTTTAAATCTGTTTTATTTATAACATATTATAAGATTAAAATTAGCTTCAACAGTATTATCTTTTTTTTGACTTTTGGTAACGGCGCAAACAAAATTAAATCTGTCAAACTAGAGTCAGAACTTCTCCACCATAGATTTGTGCCAACATGTTTTTCCAGTATTTGTTAAATGACTGTATGCAATACTTTGCAGAAGTATTTTAATGGGAATCTGTGCATTTGTGTTGCGCCCCTTCAATCAATAACCAGCTTTTACTGCAATCGCACCTCAAAGTTTTTTAAATCATGACTATCAGTCATTTTTGCCCATTCTTCATTACAAAGTAACCCAAGCTCAGCTAGGTTTCAGGTTTTACCACAGATTCTTAATTGGATTTAAGTCTGAACTTTAACTGGGCCATTCAAACTAAAGTACTGCAGCTCTGGCTGCATGTTCAGTTGTCCAAATTGAATCTCTAGCCAAGTCTTTTGCAGCAGGTTTTACAAATCCTAGACCACAGCATGATGTTTCACAGTGGGTAATATGGAGAACCAGGCATGCTTTTTTAATCATAATAGATTAAAAAGCATGCCTCATGTAGTTGTATCCTGACAAAATGTGAAAAAGTTAATAATGTATAACTTCTGCAAGGCACCTTAAATGTTGGAGACTGATGCAATTCTGCATCTCTGACCTAAAATTTGCTTCGGCCTGATAAAGTTTGATATGTTGACCTGTACAGGGTGACCACTGGAGATAGGCACCAGCACTCCGTAGGGATAAGGGTGTAAGATAATGGATGGATGGATGATGTTATAGTTAATAGAACAGTCACTACAGCTCACCTCCACACACACACACACACACGCCGTCATGCAGAGCAGACAGGGATAAACGGTGGTGGCACAGCACATGTCGCTTTAATTGAACCGTCAGCTCCTGCAATAAGATGCAGAACACTGATGTCACTCGCACATGTCGGCATCCGCAGAAGCAGCCCACACACACAGACACGCACACACATTATCTCTCCCCTTCTGCTTCCTCTCCATCTCCGTGTCCCTCTGGCTCTCGCTGTCACTCTGCATGTTTTCTGTCTCAAAGCTGGAGACTGTTTCCTCCTCCAAGAGAGACGCAAAAACAATTGTATTAATTCAAGATTCCAAAACCTTTAGAGTCCTCATGCAAACACACATACACTTAAGAGCTTGTCGAACAATATCTCTCTCTCTCACACACATACACACACACATGTGAGTCTGTCCAACGTCTCAGCTCCGCTCCCTAAACTAATTCCTCCACACTGGCATAATGCAGGTTGGCCACCTTCCCACCACAGGATTTGGCTTGGCGCGGAGAGGAAACTCCCCCTTCCACTGTACGAGCAGCAGAGGCATTATCTATTTGTAATAAATATTCAAACGCGTTCGCAGCCAAAGCCCGCCGTAATATGGGTCAGGTTTGAGGAGCTCCCGCTCCGTTTTCCTCTTTTTTTCCTCTCTCCTCTTCTTCTCCGGCCCATTGTCTTTCTGAAGGCATCTTTGGGGGTCCTCCATCTATTTAGAAAGACCTCCCTAATGAAGGACAATCCGGTTAGGACTCGTCGCACACACACACACACAGAGGATGGCACATACACGTCGTAGGGGCTTAATTGGAAGGGCTTAATTGAGTTGTGAGGGGCTCATAAGGCTTAGTGTGACTCAAGGAGAGGGAATCAGGAAAAGTCGGCCTTAATGAGTGAATATACAACACACACAATACTTTCTTTCTTTCTTTTTGAATCCCACTATATTCTGGTTTCTATACTGCCTAAGCTGCAATTAGACTAATGACCAGAAAATACAAATAATGTCTCTATTCTCTCCTGTTAGCTTTAAATGGAGCCACACCTGAAAGTTATCCCCAATTCTGTTAAATAACATTTCAATAATCAGAACTGTATTTTCACACGACTGCAGTCTGGCCTGACCTGCTGCATCACCGTCTCGTTTGGCATTGAGCTTTTAATTGTGGAGTTTTAATTACACTGAGTGGGGTGTGTGTGTGTGGGGGTGTGTGTGTGTGTGTGTGTGCATCTGCTCCGTCTCTGATCTAATTCCTTCCTTCCTGTCATGTGATGCGTCTACGCTGCCCGATTGGATTAGGTTGTCAGCAGGGGTTACGTTGCCATGACAGCTCACCAGACAATGTTCAACTTTTTCTGTCCTTTGAAATTTTCCATATTTTTCTGTCGTAAAGATACAAACTTTGATTAATTTCATTTGTAATGTGTAGGGCAGTTCAACTGTTAAGATTTTAGTTGTAAATGTAGTGAAAACCTTTCATTTTTTCCTCCCTTCTGTAGTGTGGGTATATTTTAATTGCCCCTTGCTCAATATTTCAAATAACTTTTTGCAGTAACTGTATATAATCTGGGGTATTAAACAACAGACTTTTGTGTCACTGTTTGATAGAGAGTATTTGTAAACAGCCATCTTCACATCATTCCACTAATACTCACATTCAGGTCTTCAGCTGAGGAATAACTCCACAGCATGATGCTGCCTTCCCCGTGTGGCTCTTTACAGCTTCTTCATAGTTGCCATGGGCCTCTTGGCTGCTTCTCTGATTGGTTAATTTGCTGGCCTGTCATGGCTAAAGTAGTACTGTACCGTTTTCAGATGTTTGAGAAAAACTAAATTTTCATATTTTCTTTCCAAACCGTTCAATCAGATGAGAATAGTTTGTGGTTATATGATGGCATATTAGGGTCACTGTAGCTGGAATAAAAAAACTATGAAATGTTGAGATTTATCTCAGAAATTTTCTAGAAAAACCAAGAACGTTTTTGAGTTTCAAAAGTTGAAAGTTTTCAGCTTTTGGAACTCAAAAATGTATTCCTTTTCCCCCTCCTGTCTACAATGCCCTCAGTACGCCGTCATGGTGCCTGCAATGCGACACAATGTGGAAAAGTTCGACAGGTGTGAAAACTTTTGCGCGTCACCAACTTTTCTAAGTAAAATAACTCCTTTCAGTGTGGATGTGTGTGTTTGAGGCATTAGCGGCTGCCTTCTTCCACACACTGGGACGTTCTGAGGTCTCTGCTCTCTAACGGACCTGGAGCAATTTGAAGTGACAGACTGTCCTCGGCTCGCTGTTTGATGCGTTGAGACTTCGCTGCATCTTTGCGCTCTCACACCTTTAAAGGCTGCGTTATTCTCTGTGAAACACGGGAGACGTCCTGTATATTTATACACTGCACCATGGTGTTCCTCCTCACCGTGTATTTAGTTGTTGCTTGCCATATTGTTTGGATGTGAGGCTCTTCAAGAGGCAGAACTGTACTGCATGTTCCTGCAGCTTGCATGTGGAGTGTGCATGCGTCGTTGTTATAGGTGGCCCATTGTTTTGCATGTGAATGTCAGTGGCGGTTTTTTTGCACCCAAAGGTCTGTGTGTGTGTCATTGTGTGAAGACAGGCAGTGGCATGCACCCCGTCACCTTTTCATCCTGGACTGCTGTGCATGGGGGTTCGGCTGTATCGGCACGTGGTCTTGGTCATGGGAGGCGCGAGGGCGTCCCCCTCACCTCCCCGCTTCCAAATTACCTTACGGTGGTCACGGTGGGCGAACCTGTGCTGTTTTGGTTTTTGCAGGACAGTGAGGGTGCACAGCCACTGAACCTGTCGGCCAAGCCTAAGGCATCCGAGAGCAAGTCACCCAACTCCCCCCCAACTTCCCCACAGGTTCCCGCTGCCGCTGCCGCCACCACCAAGCTGGGTCCCGCCGGCTCCATGAAGCACAGCGCCGTGCCCTCCAGCATCGGAGCGCCATCCACCAGAGTCAGCTCAATAGGTAAGTACATTTAACTACCCTGCAGAGCACTGGAGAGTAAACAAACACTAGTAAGGGGCTGAAAGTGGAAGTAGGGAACCACTAATCCACTTTTTTCACTTCCCACACCGACATCGATATGAGATTTAGTTGGCTGATACCGATCTGATACAGAAAAACTAATTTATTTTATAACTCTGCATCATTACTGCACACTTAAATTGATTAATAACTTTACAAGCTTTGTTCAAATATGCAAAAACAACTTTAATTTGTGAAATAAATAAAGTGAAATTAGGAGAATAACAAGCAATGTAAAATAAATAAAGAAACTTAAACTGATAAAAGCAATAGGTTGACTCTCTTGGTCAAACTAAAAATAAATTGCAACAAATCTTCTTTTAAATAGTTCAGAAAGTGGAATTATGAATTCTAAATATAATGTAAAATAAATAGTAAAGCTCAGAGCACAAAGAGTAGAATTAGACTAAATAGATTGGCACTCATGTGTTGGGCATATAGTCACTGGTACCAGATTTTATTTTAGGTATAATAGGGAACACAGTTACTTTTTAACAGTTTACTGATGTGAATAATATCTAGCTGTGAGTCTACTTCCAGCAGTAACAACTTCAACACTTACGAGTGGGGCTTTTTGACCAATCAAAACTTCCCAGTCCGTCTCTAAACAGACTGTAGATGTACAAGCTCAGTTTCTTAAGCTGCAAACATTTTTACAAGTAAGATACATTTCCATAAGTGGAAATCTCAAAGTTTTTAAGAAAAAGTGTCTGAAAAGTGTTTCTGCAACAAGAACAGTGTTTTTTCTAGCAGCACTGTGATGACAGCACCATAATCCTTCCTAACCACATGCAGACATAAAGAAAAAATGACATAAATGAATCACTATTTTTTACTCCTAATCCATTTTTCATGCAGCACTGATAGTTCAAATATTACACATATGTAACAGGCTATAATTAGTGTTTGTGTTGTTCCTCCGTGCTGCTATTTGCCTGCAGGGCGGCTTCATTGTTATGTGTTTATTAGTGGCTGAAAGAGACAGAGAGAGACATAGGAGTGAGGAGAAGGGAGGGAATGGGAGAGAGAGAGATGAGGATTAGTGTTTCCTTTTTTTTCCAGAGCAATGAAGTGGGGGAATAATAAAGAGAGGAGTGCATGACAGACAGAAGGTATCACCAATGAGATTAGACAAGCCTCTTACATGAGCCAGGACAGCGCAAACACCCAGCATTAACTATACAATACCAGCACACACACTCAAACTCACACAAAGCCTCACACACACAATCCAACCTCCTCCTCATATGCAGTTAAGTCAGTTTTTTTTTTTTTTTCCTGACATTCTGGCTAATCTCACTGTTTTTCAACAAATCGGCGGATTTAATATCAGATTAGTGGATTTTCGGTCCCAGATGTTTTTTGTTCAGGAAAATGGATTACAGTGTTTTAAGTTTGTGTGTGATCCTGGCTGAATTATTTGCGTGGCGGAGGCCAGATCCCTGATACGCAGGAGCTCATTGTTCCATCTGTTGCCGCTGAGTTTCAGGCGGTCAGGAGCGCCGCGCCGCGTTCCGGCTCATCGTATTAGGATCCGTTTTACAAGTTCATAGCGGACGGACAAATTGGAGGCGGGGTCCAGAGGTGGTCGTTTTGATTTGCAATCTGTTTGAGGAAGAGAGAGGAGGGGGGTTGCAGATTAGGAGGGCCTTTTGGGGTTATTTATATTCAAACTGGAATCAGAATGAAACCTGATTAAACCCTTCTGAGTGCAGAACACATTTAGTTTTTCATCTAGTTCTTTTTCAGACCGCATATGTCTTATAATAAGATCAGAGCTTTTTAACCCTGTGTGTTTGTTTATAGCTGGTGGAAACTGTAAGTAAACAATATCCACATTTTAACACTTTTTGAACAAAGTCAAAATGAAATGCAGATCAAAATTTATAGATTTAGAAATGTATAGATTTCTAGAGTTGCTATCTTGGTACCTCATATGCACAAACTTTAATAACAAATTTAACAAAACTTTCTAATTGCACAATTTTTTCTTTTGTTCTGGTCTTCACAGAGCAACACAAACTGATAATTGGTGGTTAATTAGTCAGGCTATCTGCTCCAGGCATGCTAACTGTAGGTTTAAAACTATTAGTTTTACATCTATTTAAACCATGTTGATCTTTTCTTGCTCTTATTCCCAGAAAATATAGATTTCTTTTTCTAAATTTAAAACCATCATTAAAAAGTTGAGGAACTATTGTAACGAAGCTAAATATCACGTTAAGATATCTGCTTAAAACTGAAATGCTTTTCAACTTAACCCAAGCAGATGCTTTTTCTTTGTTGCAACACTTTTTAGGATTCAGCAAACCTAAACATGAACCCAGATATAAGTGTTTCGGTTTGTGAAGACCTTTCCACCTGGAGGAATGTTTCTCTCTTTCCATCCGTCCATCTTTCTCCAACCAGACTGAGAGACGTAGGCGCCTGTAATTTCCACCACCGTCACACATTTGTCTCAGTCTGCACCGTGAACAACTGCAGTCCCCCAACTCGAACGTTTCCTTATAAACGAACCGCATGCATCTGCAGAGAAGAGAAAAAAGCTGAACTTGTGTTATCGCAGTGCGAGAGAGCAGAAGACATCCCCTCCAACCTTTCCCTCCTTTTATCTGGGTCACATTCACTCGTCTGGTCTGGATGGTTGTCATTTCTGTCAGTTGAAGCAATCACACAATCATGTGTGCGCAGGAATTTCTATCAACCCCCCCGCCGCCTCTTCTTTTGACTGCAGATTAAAATTGACTGCCACCCAATTCTGTCACCCCCCAACCCCTCCTCCACCTCCTCATCTCTGTTCTCACTCCTCTGTCCTGCCTCAGATCCCGCACCCTCTCTTTTTCTTTTTTTTTTTAGTCGGGCTCCACTCCCATCCAGATTTTCCGGTTATGACTTCTGAAAGAGTTCACGGCTCTGTCATTACCAATCTGAAGCTGATAATCTGGTCCGAGATGGCATTAGCGGCGCGGATTAGCGCAGATAAAGGCCTCATAAGGCAGCAGCGGCTCTTTGTTAAGAACTAACCGATGGGGAGAGCAGATAGCGGCGCCTCACATTCTCACACATGCAGAATAATAAGAGGTGCCTCTGCTGACTGTAACGCTGCTTACAGCATTCGGTTGAAGGGGATGAGATTGCTGGGGGCAAACTCTGACTCACATGCTCCATTCGGCTGCAAAGTGGTCAGTCGCTTTGAGTGTTTTCAGTTAAATATATAAAAAAAACACACACACACCCTGGCAACCTCCCCTCCTCAACTGTATGTTAATGCCTTTACCTTATGGTTCAGGAGAAGATTTGTTCCAGATGAGAACCTTTAAAGTAAACACTTTGGAGTGTTTATCCAATAATAATAAAAAAAGGCTTTTTTTTTGTTTTTGTTGCTGTTAATACTCAATCTGCATTTGTGCTTATGAAAAATAAAGAAGCTGAACAGGATGTCTAACAGATTGTCCCTCCTGTCTGCGTCTCAGCAGACTTGTTGTCTTCGTTGTCGTCGACAGCCTACCTGAACGACCACGAGGCGGTGAGCAAGGCCTTCGCCGAGGCCCGGCAGATGAAGGAGCAGCTGAAGGGGGAGCAGCAGGCCCTGGACGCCAAGATGGCCTCCGTCAGCAACCTCAGCCTCAACAACGGCCGCTCCGACAAGGTCAGGTTCTTTTTATTTTCCTTTCAGCGCACAAAGATTTTAAAATCTACCCAGTCGTTGAGGCATGAAATTTGCCAAAAGCAACTATGTGTTGTTTCCTCTATTATTTTAAAGTTTGTCTAAAGAACAATTTTAATTATTTTAAATGAACTCAAATCAATTTATACAGCCTCACAAAATAAAACTCAAAATGATTTTGCGTACATTTTGAGTCAGTGTGCATTTCCTAGACATGTAACGGCTTACAGAAATACACAGTGTATATAAATACATCAGAAAAATCTTCTCAGCTCCCGCCTCAGGTGAAATACTAATTGTGTCAGGATTTTGGTTTTTTTCCCACAACAAATGATTTACTCTCAGTCATCTGGAGCTCGGCACAAACGAATCCAAATCGCCGCCTTTTATCTCAGCCTCAAAATTCGGCTCGCTAAAAAAGAAGAAAAAAAAAAACTGCAACCGATCTACCCCGAGTCCTCTGAAGTCATCGCAGGCCGTGACCGTCTTCATTGTCGGCGTGCGGTAATTTGTCGTGCCGTCCCCGCCGCAGCATGTAGGAGGTAAATCGGCACACAAAGCCCTCGCACTGCTAAACGTGGCCAGATAAGGTGAAAACCGGAGGCAGCGTGGGGTAATGACTGCGTCTGTGAGGCACACTGTAGGGCTCTGAGAGTGTGTGTGTGTGTGTGTGTGTGTGCGTGGCACAGCGGAGTGTCAAGGAGACAGTAATGTGAAATGACTGCGTCGGCTCCTCAGCGGCTCAGATAAACTCTGGGTATTTGTTCAACATATTTGGAATCAGCTGGAGCATCAAAGCAGGAGTTACTCCTCCTGCTGCTTTACTGTATTCATGTTGATATTGCTGATAAATATTGTATTCAGAATCATTAATTAACACTAATATATATATAAGAAACTACTAAATAGTATTGTTTGCAAGTTGCAAATATAGATTTTCCCCATCCTGCTCTTTATGGAGTAACATAAATTTTGACAATAGCTGTTTAATTGAACAGACACTTACACTGCAGCCGACTTTATGACTGTAGCGTTAAAACTATTTGAAACTCTTATTTTCAGTCAAAATAAATGTTAGCTGAGATTTAATTTAAACTTTCCAGCAACAAATCTTTCAGAGAATGTTTGTGTGAAAATGTGGAAAAGCATCTTTGGGTCAATTTTAAATTAGGAGAAGATTTGATTCTTTGGACTTTGTAAAACCACTAAATTTAATGTAAATGCTTTAAATGTTTATATAAATAATGACATTTAAAACTGTTTGTACGTATGATCAAAGAGGAAATATGGCGCATTTTTGTTCAGTGTTCTATTCAGCAGATTTGATTGCATTAAATATTAGCAGATTGCTCTGCATTATGGTAAATTGCTAAGAGTTTTAAAGGACAAGAAATCATTTAAGAAAGATAAACAGATGTTTCTGTTATAAAGTTGTAGATTTGTAAAGACTTTATGAAACAGTGTTGATTCTTTGTGATGTTCTGCAGCCCCGCTCCTCCTGTTCCTCTGCCGCTCTGGGCTTTGTGTGTTGGGATACAGCGGCGGCGTCCCTGACACTCAGAGGATTAGTTTTGTCACTACTTTGTGTCTCCGCTCTCATGTCAGCCATTCAATCCACTTTTCCCATGTACTGTACCGGGGCTTAATGTCAGACTAGGCTGTCATCCACTCTGTCTCTGCTCTCTCTCTCACACACACACACACACACACCCACACACACCCCCACACACTCCACAAAGCCAACTGAGAGCACATATTTAATCTTAAAATCTGAAAGTGTGAGGAGACATTTTGTGCTCTTTTTTTCCCCCTGGATCGAGGACTGAATGAAGCTTTCATTAGAGCAAAATGAGGGAACAACTCCTAAAATATTTCTGATTTACATACAAAATGACTAACTCCAAACCATTGAGGGTTATTATGCATTTATAAAAGCAGAAGAAATTAAAACTAAAATACTTTTAAAACATTTAGAGCTTTTATTCTTCCTCTTTCCTTTTTATTCCCATCTATTGGGGGAGGGGGAAATTATCTCTAACAATTAAACAGCGTTGGACTAAAAAAAAAAACTAGATAAAATGCATTTCATTAGCATTCTGCCCTCCCTGCTTGCAGCCACCCGGCTCACCAGGGTCACATGGAAATGGAGGAGGACACTTTCCGGAACATCGTTTTAGAAGACGGCCGTGTTTTGGGTAGAGCTCCTAATCGTGTAATTAAACTGTAAAACGTTGGCGCTGGTGCCGTGCCGCGTGGGGGTGTGTGTGTGTGTGTGCGCACACGAGCGAGCATCAGCCGAGCTCCAGCGCAGTGTGTGCCGGCTGCTTGCATTAGGCATGTAAATGCTCAGTAAATCAGCCTTTTATTGGTTGTAATAAATACCCAGGGGGCCGTGCGGCGTGGCCCCGCTCTCGTCCGCACCGCGCTCTCTCCCTCTAATGCGTCGACCCTCAGGGGCCTCTGCAAGAGAGAGGCAAGCCGCCGCACTCCACTCTCGCAGGTGGCTGCCAGGAGTTGCTGCACACACGCAAATACACACTTAATCAGCAGCGGACTCACATAACAGTAAACATCCAAACCGGAGTAAAATCAACATTCTTTTACGTGGAAACACACTCAAACGCAGATGTGTGTTCAGGCTTTTAACATTTCCATTAACATTTCAAGCAGCTTGTCTGTTTGGGGGTAAATATATATATATTTATAACATTTAACAATTGTTCATTTTCACCTCGAATGTCTAAAACGAGAGGGAAAAAAATGTAGATGTGAGAGTAGTTGTAATGGGAGCTGCCAGTCAGAAGTGCAGGTTTGGAGTTTCATTCATGTTTTCCCAGCATCTGACTCAGACGCTGACCGACTGCTACTGTGAACTGTTTGTGCCGTTTAGGACAAAGCTGCCTTGGAGAGTTTGAGTCAGCAGCTGAAGCAGCAGGCCGACGACAAGTTCAGCCACGCCATGCTGGACTTCACCATGAGCGGAGACTCCGACGGTACGCACGCACACACACACACACACACACACACACACACACAAAATGTCAAAGGAAGGATTCTCACATTCAGAATATCTGAACATTAAAGCAAAGATTAATTGCACAGCTGATACAAATATGCTGATGTAAGAATTCATCTGTTATTGCTTTAGCATAATCTCACTTTGATTTTATTTTATTTAAGCTTTAATTATAACACTTATTTAAAACCGAAAATAGTTTATTAACAAATATAACTGAAACCATTCTTTTCATTTTATGTTAGCTTTGAGATTTTGTAAGTCTTTAATTAGTATTCACTGCCTTTCTTTTTTCCTGAGGTACAAATATGATCTAAGTCCCATTTCTTTTTGCCACCCTTTAAATTTTAAAGATAAGAAAACATTCAATTTAAAAAAGTGTTTTGATATTTTAATATTTATACTTCTACAACAACAAAAAATAGATACTCAGGCAGCATTCAGTTTCTACTAATTTGGAACAAACTTACAGAAAACTGCATAAACAGAGAATTCCTTTAAATGCATTTGATTAATAATAATCTGCAAAATTGATCATTATGTTTGACAAAAATGTATTTATTGCTATTTCATAATTGTTTACTGTATTAAGTTTTTATGACGTAAAGAACTTTGAACTACTGTGGTGTTTAAAATAAACTGAACATGACTAGTAATGTGAGCCTCACCAGTCAGGGGAATGATTCAGATTTAAAGTATCTAGAGTTTTGACAAAGAAGGCTGGATGAGGACCCCGTGTGTTTCTTGCTACACACACTGTGAGGTAAAACAGGAAATATTTTAACTTGTTCTCTCTGTTAGAGAACTGCAGTAACTATTGGCAGCTTAGGCTCCCCAAACCTTTCTGTCCAACCACCATGAACATAAATATCTAGAGTCTGATAAACTCTACTGAGACGTTGTTTTGTGGTTGTAAGATCGAGGCGGGAACCTTGCCCAGCATTACAAACTCTGAAATACCAGTAAATTTTAAATGGATGCTATCAGAAAACTAAAAACGTGTTGCCTTTGGGTCTTTTAGCAGAAAAACAATCAAGAATGTGGTTATTTCCAGTGTTATAAGTGAAATAATCTGCCAGTGAAACAAGTACTTTTGTAAGTTAGCACACTTGAAATAAGACAAAACTAAGATATTTGCACTAGAAACGAGACCAAAAGTACTTGGTAACATTTTGCATTTAATGCAGTGTGTGTGCTTCAACCTTGCACAAAAGTTGATCTCTTTTTACATTGCATAACTATCGTCTCCTCCTGACCGGTCTTCCTCCTCAGGATCCCCCAGCGTGTCCGACTCCAGAATATTTCGGGAGACGCGTGGCAGGAACAACAACGAGCCGCACATTAAGCGGCCGATGAACGCCTTCATGGTTTGGGCCAAGGACGAGAGGCGGAAGATCCTCCAGGCCTTCCCAGACATGCACAACTCCAACATCAGCAAGATCCTGGGTAAACTACTGCCCTTCAGCTGCTCAAGGCGCTCGCTGCGTCCTTATCATATAAACCATCTCTCCTTCTCACAGACACACACACACATTACAAACTAATGCTGCTTTCGTACTACGGCGGCGTTGTGTAAGCGGGCGTTAATGAAAGGCTGGGGGAGAGCAGAACCACGACAAATGATGATATAATTCATTATGCATTAAACAAGCAGCGCAAGGCCGCCTGACATTTCCCCCAGACCGCCGGGATCGGCCCTGACATTTTAAAGAGCTCCTAAGCGTTTTATAACACAGGGAAATCTGGTTTTAATAAGCCTCCACGCTCTCGATTGCTAACAGATCGCAGAACACAGAGAGGGAGAAAAGAGAGAGGGGGAGAGAGAACAGCCGCGCGCTGACAGCTTTTACCCATTAAACATACAGTAGTCAAGTGCAAATTCAGACCAGATATGAAGCACACACACACAGAGGAAGACAGGCACAAGATTTTCCACCCACCCACACACACATACAGTACAGATCTGTGAGCAGCAACCGAGCTGAGAGATGACAGCAGGTTAAGTGAAGTCCTCATTAGTTGAGATGAGTACCTGTCGTCCCAGCGGTGCTCCTCATTAACCCTCTTTTGCTCTCTTTTGCGTTCTCGTTCCGGGTGCCACTTCCAGCACCACACTGTGTGTGTGTGTGTGTGTGTGTGTGTTTTAAGCTCATCCTCACATGTATCAGTTTAAACTGTTTGCTGAGCGTCCTACACCACACATCAGTCAGAGTAGCCGATCTGCACGCAGACGGTCATGTTTTCAAAGAAATGTCAGGACTAATAGTAATCAGTGACTGTGCTGAATGATAGGTCTGGACAATAAATAAATATTGCATGATTAATATTAATAGAAAATACATTTGATAGAGTATTCAATAATTTCACTGAACTCCAATCCAGAATCTCACAGCATTCTGGGGGATGTAGGCACAGGAAAGACTTTAGCTGCTCAACGTGGCATCAACTAAGACTATATTCACACTGCAGACTGAGATGACCCAAATCAGAATTTTTTTTTTACCTTTTGTGACCTCTCTCTCATCTTTTCATGACCGTCTGAACAACACAGATCCAGTTGTTACAGATTTGACCCGGGCTACTTGGATACGTGGCTCTAAATCCAGCACCTATCCGACCTTTTCCAATGTGACCTTCCTTTGTACGACATCTGACCTGCATGTCAGTGATACACGATAAAAGTCACTATTCTGCATCCTGATACGCAGATGTGAGATGAAAAACAACCATGGAAGACAATAATGAAGATTAAAATTGTTAATATGCAATAAATAAACAGCAAAATATGTTCCATCATTACCATCCACATGTACTTCCATAAACACTGAGCACGCTCGCATTATTGCGCCCTCTCCTGGACATGCGGACACTTCTGCATTGCTTGCAGTTCACACGTCAAGTCAAGTTCCATGTATTTGGAAATGTGAACAACTGCACACACAAAAAAAATTCAATCAGAATTTAGTATTAACCTCTGTAGTGTGAACATAGCCCAACTTACTCACTCTTTGGTTACTTAGCAACACCCTGTTGAGTAACTTGCGCAGCAGCAGTTTCAGCTTTACCACCATGCCTCATAACTGCTTTAAAAAATAAAAATAAGGGTCACGCTACCAATTTGGCAGGATTTCAGATATTTACAACAAGAAGCAAATCGATTATCGATATCAACTGCAATGTACAATAGTGCAATTGCCTGAAAGAAAAGCAGCAGCTAATCAAAGCTAACGACTGTTTTCCGTCTGTCTCCAGGCTCGAGGTGGAAAGCCATGACCAACCTGGAGAAGCAGCCTTACTACGAGGAACAGGCTCGCCTCAGCAAGCAGCACCTGGAGAAATACCCGGACTACAAGTACAAGCCGCGGCCCAAACGCACCTGCCTGGTGGACGGCAAGAAGCTGCGCATCGGCGAGTACAAGGCCATCATGAGGTCCCGCAGGCAGGAGATGAGACAATACTTCAGCGTAGGGTGAGGGACTGGGTAGTTCTAGGTCCAGGAGGATTTTGTTTGTTTTGCAAATAAAAAGATCAGAATTTATAGGATTTTTTTCTCCGTCATTCTATTTCTGTTTTAAACGCAGAGACTGAATGTAAATTTGCTTTTCCTCTTCTTTTAGTTTTTATGTAAATATATCACAGTTACTAATAAGAATTTTGACCAACGAGATGCACTAAGAAATTGGCTGGTGACCCATCAGACGTGTTTCAGCTTAACCAGCCTGTGGGACCTTTTTTAGATCATTAACATTTAAACTTTACCAGTCTGCCATAACACTCTTCAGTACAGAAGTGAATCCAGAGAAAAAAAATTCACTATCAGTGACGTGTTCAAAAAGGAAGTCAGAGGACAAAGAAAAGGTGCTTTATTGCAGAACGTCGAGTAAAAATATTTCAATGTTTACAACAAACCTGAAATCATAATTTGGTAAATAAACTCTGGTGCATCTCTACTTTAAATTTATGTGTACTATTCTCATTTTTGGATGTTCCTGTAATTGTTCTTTTGAAACAAACCAAGTTAATGCAAATAGCTCAGTTTGTACTAAATACCCAAAATTTAAGCCTGGGTCAGTAATGTTTTACCTACAGGCACAACAACATGCAAAAAAAGCTACCTCACTTTCATCATATTTACAATCAAATTAAAGCTAAATTGTGTAAAATAACCCTTTATTTGTAATGGGATACATTTTATTTTTCCAAATCATAGTATGTGCTGAAAAATAGTTGAAGTTTCTCTTTAAAGAGTAACTAAAAGTTAATAGCCGCCTTTGAGCTAGCTGCTTGGCAATGAACAACAGGCAGAGAAGGACGACAGCACTGAAATACACCGAGTCAAACTGGAATTAAAAGAAGTTTAAACTTTTTTTTCCCCTGACAGTAACCTTTTCAGACTCTGTATGCTCTGATGATGGTAATCAGGGAAATGTTTCCAACACGGTTTAGTTTAAAAGGACCAAATCTTATAAACCAAAGTAGAGGGTTACATACACACTGAGTTACAAAGTCACATGCATGCATCCACTAGATAGTGCTTTGTGCGTCAGGCTCAACTTCGATAAGAAATGCTTGTATTTTCATATTGAACCCCTAAAACATCTTATTCTGCAAGAAAGACAAACTGCTTCAGTTGTTTAGCAGTGCTATCAATAAATGCCTTGTTTCCATTGAGTAGTATGGTTCGGTAGGCTATTTACTTTTTGTCTATTATAAAAGGGGCGCATACAACTGATCTGTACCACACCGTTCCTGGACCCCATTCAGGTGTAGGCCCATTGGATAGGTGTATGGTATGGTAAGGTTAAACTACTGGCACCTCTCAACACAGTATTGATTAGGGAACAGAAAAATGTCATTCTTGTGCGTCTAATTTGTCGTCGCACTCGTCTGACAACGTTAGATGTTCGGGTTCAACCCTGCCTGCCCCATTGAAGTCGTTCTGTTGAGCACAGTGGAAACGGGGCAAAGGTTTCACCTTACTGACTACAGCATATTTCTGACGTTACTCCTAACTTTCCTTTCTCTTTGTGCATACAGGCAGCAGGGCCAGCTGCCCTTATCCTCTGCAGGCATGGTCTACCCAGGTGCCCTTTCAATGGCAGGGATGCCCTCCCCCCAGATGCCCTCAGAGCACTCAAGTATGTCCAGCAGCCCAGAGCCCAACGCCAACCACCACCAGAACCCCCACATGCCCGGACTGAAGGGGGACGAGCCACGGATCAAGGAGGAGGAGCTGCGGCTAGACGACAGCAACGGTGACGTGTACGATGATTTTGACTACGAGGACGAAGAGGCCGACTACGCCAGCGACAACGACAACCATATCCCCCATTAAGGCGGCACCGGTCACTGCCGGTGGCGTTATAAAGATTCTAAACACATCAGTCAGGAAGAGGAGTTTGTATTTTGCCAATCACCTCAAGTTTAAAAGATAAAAACACCTCCCATCCCCTCTTCTCCTGACTAACACGGACTCTTTCGGCAGAGCCAGCTCCCCTTCCCCTCCCACTGGAGTCCTGATACCAGCATCTGATCAATCAACGGAAGCACAGGACCTGTCACTCACACTGACTGTTACACATGCTGGAGTCTGGGAGGAAGCCAGTTTAAAGCTCACTGAGGAATATTCAAGTACTACTGCGAGAGTGTGATGCCACAAGTGAGAAGACGTTTATAAAAATCAACCCTTTTCAGTCCGATCTGGAGGGAAAGGAGACATTTTAAACTGAAAAACTAAAACAGCGGACCTGTCAAAGGCTAACAGATGACACTTTAGGACGGCGGACCTGTTTATTATCAAGAGACACTTTTAAGAAACAGCTTTTTTTGTTCTTTGGTTCTATAATATTCTCACTCAGGTACACGGTGCCAATAAGTGGCTTGTGAATGTGATTTGTTGTTTTTTGTGCTACAAGTTTGAATAATAATAGAAAAAAAAAAGAGACTTTTCTTTTTTTTTCCCCTCCCTTTTGTTGTAAAGCACCTGAAAGACGTCAGACCTTTATTTTTAACTGAATCCTCAGCCTAGCGGTGTGCTATCGGTGCCTCCACTCGTCTCTCTTTCTCCCCCCCCACCGCTCAGGGGGAGGAGGCAGAGGGGATCCGATCGAGGGGGGGGGGGGGCGTCCCGGAGCGGAATCGAAAGCACTGTGTTTGTGAGACAATCCACGAGTTTTCTTCTCACTCCGTCCCTCCTGTCTCCATCTCGATATCGTGTAGGGTAAAAAAAAAAAAAAAAGTACAAAAAAAAAAATCATCATCAGCACGACTTCGCCTGAAACATCTGACAGCATCAGTGCGCGTCAGTGTGTGTTGCTTACAGCACTTTTGTTTTTGGTTTAGAGCAACAACAAAAAAAAAAAAAAGGAGCTAAAACAAAATCTTGAAGGATAAGAAACTTGTTCTGCTGCTGTTAATGCGCTGTAACACACACACTCTCTCTCTCTCACACACACACACACACACACACACAGAAAGCTATTATTGTGTCTAAGTGTTTTCTGCTCCCTCCAATCAACGTCGTCCTGCTGTAAGTCAGTGGGTGGAGCCGGAGTGCAGTCAGTGTTTCTGTATTTTATTATTTTTCTTTAAAACTGCCTCTAGTCTAATATTATTATTATTATTATTATTAACCATAATTAAGAGGATGGTCAGCGTTTCCTGAGTTAAGTAAGTTATGTACAGTATAATTTATTTTTCTCCTCATCAGGTTTTTGTGACCATATGAAACGGTCACTGAAACATTATTCTATTTAGCCGGTAGGATTTAGATTTAAGCAGAAGTTGTCCTTTTACCTTGCTTTGTTTTTGTTTGTTTGTCTTTCTTTTCCCCTCCTGAATCTGTTTTGACTTGTATTAACCCCTGCGGACGGATGTGTGGCGCAGTTAGGACAGCGAGCTCCTCTAAAGACGCTGAAGACTTTTTTTTTTTATTTTACGTCCATGCCCATTTCTACGAAGCACTCAGACTCTCTGCAGTTAGAGATAAAGAACATTAATATTTTTTATTATTATTATTATTATTGTTATAATTTTATTTGTAATGATTATCACCATGTACAATGTGAAGGTTTCCTTTTTTGTTGTTGTTTTCTTTGAGAATGATTTGAAGGATTTCTGTGAACAAAGACCTGACCCCGTTTACTATCTGAGCCGCTTCGCCGAGACGCAGTGAAACATCTGCTGGGATCCTCACATCCACAGCCCCGTCCAGAAGTTTACATACTCTTGATCGGCACGAATGTCAATTGATTTACACATTGGAACATTTCTTATTTTAAGCTGGACTGATCATTTTTAAAAAATGATTTGGTTGTATAAAACAGGAGTCAGAATTATTTTATATATCTTGCTAAACACATCTTAGCAAGTTGTACTTGAACTCCACATTTTTCCAAGCCATGACATTGTATTTTCATAATTCTGTCTGATTATTGACCACTGGCTCTTTAAATTGCTCATTTGCATGAAGACTGTAGCATAGTCCATACATTACAAATTGGGAGTGGTCAGCAAACAATGCTACCCTGCTTTAACTATTCTGAAACCAGTTTTGTACATTTATAATTGGTTGCTTCCAACAGGATAACCAATTTTTGTAGCAGAATCACTGACATCAAAACATTTGCACAACATGATTTGTAGTAGTTGATGCAGTTTTCTTAATTTTAAAAGCATCACCTCGATTCCTCCAATTAATCTTGCTAATCTTTACTTGAAGAAATTTACGGCCATCCAATAGGACTTCAGTCATTGTGGTTTCTGGGTTTTTCCAGAAGATTCTAACCAATTTCTCCTCATTCAACAAATAGCTGGACATTAAGACACAGTTGGGCGTCTCAAACTTGCATAAAATCTAGCTCTGGAGTACAACAGCCCACCATTACGCATCTGGATTGGCCCTGACAATATGCATATTTAAACCTTTAATTTACAAGATGATGAATGTTCTCAAAGAAGCTGTAAAGTGGCTTATGTCATGATAAAACTATCAGTTAAAATGTAATAATTTTAACATCTTTTCACACTGATGTAATTTAGTCCTATACAAAGGAAAACTGATTTGAGTTGACTGATAAAATAGTACACAGCTTATCTTAAAGTTCAGTTTATGTGGGTCTATTTTTTTAATTTACTCTAATTTAAGAGTTATAGATATTTAATTCATCATTTAAACTCCCTTATCTGACATTCCTGCTGATTAGTGTATTGAAACGTCTGACTGGCACCGTCTTCACGCACAAACACAATCACTAAAACACACGCATACAATATAAAGAGATTATTATTGAAACTAAACAAATCCTATGCTGTTTTTTTTGTTGTTTTTTTTAAACCCTGTACATACCTAGAATGTTTTTATAATAGCAGTGATTTTCTTTCATCCAATCATCATCATTGTCACAGTGTTTACTCTGACCCAGCAGGAGTGTTTCACCGTGTCGGCATGTGAGGCGGCCCGGCGTTATCTAACCTCCCTCATCAGGAGCCCTTTGCTTTGTTTGAGCTCCACGCGACGCTACAGGAGCCATGACTACTCTTCAGGTGTGACGTCGCTTAGTGACCCCCCCCTCAATCTTTTTTTTTTTTAAATCGCTATATAAATGTTCCACATAAATAGCTTCTGGGTCGTAATTATGCTGTAAAGTCACCCCTGTTATCACCACACTGTTGCTGGAGAGAGGAATCAGGAGAGCTTGTGGGGCATTAAAGACATCAATCATCCCTGCTGGCAAGGTCTGTCCCCATAACAAGACAATGAAAATATTATTTAAGACAATCAGTCACGAGTGGAGCTCACAACAAAGTAAGAATTATTACAAGTAAACAAAAAACTATCTTACCATCTCAACTTGAAAAAAAAATCAAGAAAGATAATTATGTAAATATAACATAGAGTTATAGATTTATATTTTGTTCATAACACAGTGTAATATAAGTTGTATATTTCTTTTTTTTGTTTGTTTTCTCTCCCTACTGTCTCTTTTATTGATGTTTATTCATGCCACAGAAAAGTGGAGTCACAGTACTCTCTCAAAAAAATGAAAAAAATATCAAAGAAATAAAGAAAAACAGGAAAAAAAAATCCGTGGGCTGCCACCACCATCTGTTCTAAGTTCACTTTTTTTTTCAGTATTACTGCCAGACGAGGCTCTAATAAAGACAGAAATGTGTTGAGTAAAACTTGTGCTGGTCCTGCTCATTTTTTCCCGCCACTAACTTTCATTTAGTTTCCTACACCAATAAAAGTGTGGTGTCGATAAATACTTGGCTGCAGAGTAAGTGATGGGTACTTCCTCACATCTTATTTTATTATTCTTGTTATGTGAGCCATCAGCAAAGTTGAGTGATTGAATCATATTCATAACATGTTAATTGTGGTAAGTCCACCTTCTTGCCCCTCCAATCTGAGGGAAGAAGAAGAATAACGGCCTGTTAGCAACCAGATAACCTAATTCAGCACAACAAGGGACACTTTTCTGTAAAAAGTAAAAAGAAAGACAGAAAAACATGTTTGCTGCTGTCACCTGGTTTAAAAAAAACCCGCAAATGTATAATTGATGCTTGCTTATGGATGTTCGTGCCTCCATTTTCCGGGGTTAAAAACACCAAACCCCACTCAGAGTGCCCATTAAAATGCTGTCCCCCATCTGCGTCCATATGTTCCGCAATCAACCCCCACAGCCCTGCCCGACGCGCGGCGCATAAAAACAAGCTAAGTGCATTCAGAGGACAGGATTTTATGTGCTTTGTTAATTACCAGAACTTCACAGACACACACTCCCCCACTACCCCCCAAAAAAAACACCTTTTGATGCAGTAAAAAGGCAAGATGGGGGCAGATTCAAAACTCATGGAATAATACGGTAAGTGAAGGATTCGGTTTGTCTGGGCGACGTGAATTTTTCAGAGGCGGCCCGAAGGCAAAAAACCTGAGAAAGAGAAAAGGTTTGTGTGTGTGAATAGCTGAGGAGCAGAAAAAGAGTTTGGATTTTTATTTTATTGTCAGCAGTATGGGAATGCTGAAGGAAGCAAACAGTGGTTCGCCTCTGATTAAATCACACACACCGTAAGGTGGGCTGGAGGTGGGCAATTCAGAACAAAGAAGGAAAAACTATCAAATGGCAAAATTATTTTTATCAGCACAGTTGCCTTGAACTTTTCCTGCTTGTGCAAACTGCACCGAACACTAAAAACCTCTGAGCAGTGTGTTCTGAGAGCCGGCCGCTCTGCCTGCATCGGCTCGGTGAAACACGCCGCGGATTCCCCCCCCCACCCCCTTTCAACCGTGGGTGTTTGGAAATTGAGTGAAAACGATGTCACATTAATGATTTAAAGTCGGTAATAGGATGTGCTGTGACGCTGAGCCGCCAGCTAAACTGAGTTTAAGGCTGCAGCGTTAATGTATTCATGAGGAGGAGGATTATACAGAGACAAGAGCAGCTTGAGCTGAGTGCAGCACACCAGCCAAGGCCTCACTTTATTTATTTATTTCATATATATATATAAAATAAATGCAAATGAATTTCATATTTAAATTTTTAATCAACTTTTCAGAAATAAATATATGCATGCAGAATTGAAAAAAATATATATTTTTTTCTTTGTATATTTTTGTGTGACTAGGATTTAGTTTCTGAACATTGTATTCCCCAGATGACTAGTAGCAAACAAACAAACAGTTATGAAAACATTTCAAAGAAATTAATTCTTGCCTCTAACTGGGATATTAGCACAAATGGGTGTTTATCTCCAAGCAGTGCCTTCTCCTTTCATCTCTGATTCTGGCTGCTCGGCTAATCCCCGGTCTGCCGCACCGTCACACACACAAACTGCAGCATCACTGAAAACTAAAAATCGCACAAGTATCAGAGGAAGGAAAAAAACTCTAGCCAGTGTTTCGGTTTCTGTTTTCTAATATTTCATCATCTATTTTTTTTATTAAGCTAAAAAAAGGGGAAACAAGACTTGTTAGTCTGTGGATTGCGTATTAAAATTTCAGAGTATAAAAGACGAGGCTTAGAAGCACAGTAAAATAAAAATCTACTTCCAAGTTTATTTTTATTTTTCTTGATTTGTATTTAAGTTTTAAACACTTCGCGGTCAAACAGGTGGAGACGGGATGAAAACCAAATACCTTCAGTCCCTACGGCTCCTATACTTCCTTTACATTATCCATGTTTGAACATTTACACATCTAATGTAACCGTTGTCATGACACACAAGTGGCAGGTTATGTCAACCACAGCAGGTGACTATGACATTATCACAGTATGATGAGCAAAGAGCACAACGTGATCTAATTGCTTTTACTTGAATCAGAAAAGCAACAACTATTTCCATTCATGCAAATATCAAATAGTTTTTTATAGTTATACGTTGAAAATAAAATAAACGACTGCTAAATTCAGCTGTAATCTGAAGTGTTTATTGAGCAGCATTTTGACATCCTGCTCTTTAAGAGGAACAAGCAGAGTTAGTTTAATTAGTCAGGCTATCTGAGTCGGCTGCTAATCTGCAGCCGTCTCAGTATTATGTAAAATTGAAATGTTCGACACGGAAAGGCATTTTTATAACGTGCTGAAGGCAGAGCCTCTTAAAGAGACAGGTCAATTTCAAAATGTCAAATTACAAAGTTGAATTCCTTTGAAGTTATTAATTATATATAGCATTTTTTTAACAACTAAATGTAATATAGTAACTTGAATATGCTACAAAATAGTACTATGTGACTGGAAAATACACAATACCGCCCCTTTAAGTGGTTCTAGTAGCGTCTCAGCCTTACACCTATAAGAGTGATGGGTCATACTTCATTAGTTTCCAAATTGTGATTGTTGGGGTTTTTTCTTCAAAACAGACAAATTTTAATTTCTTCTTAGAAGAAAGCCCAGCTGTTTTTTTATATGTACAGCAACAAGCTGGGGAGGGGCAGTTCTAGGTCACTCTATGTAACGTACAGCCAAAGGAAACCAAAGATAACATGGAGGTTCCTATAGCTTCACATTGGAAGGACTTTAAGTTACAGGAACACTGAAGAAAAATTTTAAGACATTTTATACAACCCACCCATGAATAAGGAAAACAATATACAGTTAGATTTTTTTTATTTTTTTTACGTTACATCTAATGTGTCTCAACTCAAACACATTAACGTCACTTTATTTTGTCTTTACAGATCTGTGATGCAATTGTATTAAAAGTTTGTTCAGGCTTCAGAAACTCTGAAGTCAATTCTGACTGAACTTATCTGACAAAATGCTCCTTCATCTCCATCCTGCTCTTTCAAAACATCCAAACTGAGGAACTCTACGGTGTGGAGAACCAAACAGCTTGTTCAACAACACACACATTTCTAGGAAAACGTCGGACTACACTAATTTACAGATACATTTTGTGTTTTGGGGAGGTTTTTTGCATGATTACCAATGATGTATCACATGTACAAAAAGACTTCATTCATATACGTGACTTGTGTGACAACTCTGGTACCCTTTAGGACTCCTGTTGGATTGGATGCGTTGAACACCTGCTTATTTTACTACCTTAGGCCGGTTGTCACTCAGGTTTCGGTGACTGAAACCTCAAACGGACACAAAAGCGGCGGCGGTTTGAGCGACGGCCCTAATGTGACGGCTCTGGGAGCGGTGGCGTGTGAGGGACAGGCGTGGCACACCGGAGGAACAGCGGGGCCCGCGGGCGGATCCCTGATCGGCGCCGGGAACCTGGCTCGGCGCCCCGGACTCGTCTTCTCCCCCTCTGGTCTATTTCAGCTGGCCTGGTTTCACCCATCTCTTCCTGTCGGCTTCCATCAAAACGTACGAACGAGTTTATTACGGCATTGTCAAGCCGAGGCTCCCTGCTGTGATGCGTCGCCTCCCAGTGAACTGTTCTCATTTCTGCCTTCATCAGAAGATTCTTCCCCGGCCATTTCCACTCCATCCTCTTGACCTGTGACCAGCGGTGGGCATTTATCGTATCGTTTATCGTAATAAACTTCTTATCATAAGGATTAATTAAGATAAGTCCAATTAAGATGTTTTTTTTTAAAAAACAAAAACTATCCTTCTCAGGATTTATAGTTTTAATATTTTCTCCACTGTTCAATTAAAGCATCAATAAATACAAATACATTTTATAATGCAGTTACTGTGAGCTGCTTAGTCAGACAAATCACACTTCTCTTAAACTGGAATGTTTTCAAGGGCAGAATTTGTGTTTTTGGGGCAATAAATCATACGATTGCCTGAAAAAGATCTAATAAATGGCTATTGTCAGTTTTCTTGTAATAACAATAGTACCACAAAATATTGTGACAAATCTTTAAATCCATATCGCCCATTCATATCTGTAACTCATCTGAGTTAAAAAAAATATATATATATTGAAAGCAGCAAAACTTAGGAGCTATTATTAAATAACACTGAATTGCATATTTAAATTTCTGAGTTTTGACTCATACTTTAGAAGACATGAAACGTGTAAGTATTGGCATTTTGATAAAACACGACTTAAATGAACACTGGAAATGATTTGAATTTGATCATCAGATGTTAGCGTGTAGGTGGGCTGCAGAACTTTTCACAGTAAACTTGAAACGGAGACGCTGCTCGCCGAGCCGCAAATCAAATCAAAGCGAGATAAAACAGCCTGTGGGCGCTTTAACGTCATTCTATGAAATATAGATTTTTTTTTTTTTGAGAAATGGGAAGGAAAAAAAAATCTAGAACCCTGTAAAAGTGTTATTTTCTCTCCCCATCAACACCCTAATGCACACATGCAAATATTATGCTAATGGTATGTTAATTGGTGGAGTAGCTGCAAAGCAGCCCTGCTGTTCAAATGACTGGTGAGAAAATAGGTGGGGTCAGTCGCAAGCTGTAAAAGCAGCTCCAACACAAATAAACAAAACCCTCGGGGATTAACAGAACAAGGGCCAGTGATAAACGGATGAGAAGGGAGAGCGGGAATACAACAGGCTGCGAGTGAGGGGACGGGGGAAGAAAAGAAAAGGAGCTCAGGGATATGGAAATACCGCCGAGCAGAGCGACCAGGGTTAGAAAGAGGAGAAAGGGCTTTAGAAGATTAAAGAGTGAAAAGGTACCAAAAAAAATTACAGGAGCAAGGGCTGGAGGTGTTCAGCGAGAATAGAAATCAAGCAGGGCAAAAAGAAATGAAGAAGTTAAAGAACAGACAGGAACCTGTTAGTTTATGGCTGAAAAATGAAAAGGGAATAAAGTCCTTGCCTACTTTAACAAGCTGAATGATTTGCTGCACTGGAAGAAACGGCAACAGGTCAATTACTTGAATATAACTGGTCAAGCTAACCTGGATCAGACAACTAAGTTACAGATCAGATCTAATATTCACACTAAATGTTTAAGTGTTTATTTTAAAGAATCTACAGTTGTGTAAGTATTGCCAACAATGCCTTCCAAAAAACATACATATACCTAGTCATATTATTAAATTTAGTGACAACTTTAACATAGATATAGAACATAATACAACAACATGGTGGCCTGCTGGTGAAGTGTCTTCCTACCACCAGGTTTAGCAGGCGTTCTGGGGGAAAACCCTGTCATAGCAATGCACCAGTTTGCTAATCATATTCCACTAAAATGCACTAAAGTAAAGAAGTTAAAACTCTGAAGAGGTGTAAATACTTTTGGAAGGAACAGTAATTGTAAATCTTTCAGCTGAAAGGGCCAGGGAAGTGAACGTGGAGCTGTTTGGGTGTTTTTGTGCGAGGCGCTGGAGCAGCGGGGCTGACTGGGAGAACGCAGCCAACATGCATTATGTGTTCAGCTGGTGACACTGCCCCCACAGGTGCGCTTCATTGAGTGTAATGCGCCTGACCCGACGGAAACCGTCGTAAAACGCTTCGTCGTTTAACTTATGGCTTCATTATGTAAATGTATCCACTTTCCCCGAGCTCTACCGTATTCTCATTCACTCAGACTAAAAGCAGAAGATCCTCCTGTTGGATTTTCTGTATTGTTCCTGGTAGCATACGGGAACGAGATCATCTGTGCTGTGAGCAGCCAAGAGTTATTTCTTGACTCTTATGACTGCCTTGTATTGTCATGCTTAGTGTTTTCAGTCTAACGATTGTAAGACTCTGGCTTAGAATGTTTTTTTTATTTTTATCTGCAGCATCTATGTTTGATCGGCCTGAACGTTGCGGTTTCCCTTCGTCTCCAAGGTGATATTGGTGCCAGATCCAAATAATTAGAAAGCAAATGTAGCTTGAGAAGCTGGTCCTTAACTACCATGAATACCAGGAATTCTTAGCTAACTTCAATGCTCCTTTTGGGATTTCTCCTATTGAATTGAATTTCCCCAGTAGAATCTGAACCGGGCCAATCAGCATACAGAAGGAGAAGTTGTGAACAGTGTCACTTTTCTGCGCCGTTTAAAAATTGTAATCTACCTGTAGTTTGACCAATGGCAGCGGAGGAAGTGAACGAAGCCGTTAAGTCCATGTTGGCCACACCTTACCACAAGCACAACATTAAAACCCTGCTCTAAGTCTATGCTTAAATAGATAGAAAAACTAAACTAGTACTTTAACATACTATGCTTAAAATGAAACAAAACGCTGCTTTTAATGTTGTACAGTTATTGAATAAAGTTCTATGACATGCAAGTATTTGTTTCATCTCTTTAAAGCTTTTTCAGTCATCAACAATTGTTAGTCCGCTAATAAAATATCAGTTTGAAATTAGTAGAATAAACTCATAAAAATCAGAGTAGTTACTATACACGAGAACAAGGATATACATTTTGCTTATCAAATTTATCAACACTTTCATTGCTTTAAGTTTTGTGCTTTCTTCCAGGAATTAAACTCCACCATCACAACATATAATTGTTTGGAGTATTGAGAGTTGTAAAGCACCACTAACCGAGCCCCGGACCCTGTAGATATCCAATGAATCTGTAGGGGGGGCTCTGTAGCTCCAGGCCTCCAGTTCCTCTGGTCTTCCCGGACTGTGGTGTAATGTGGAAGAGCTCAGCAGGCCCTGGCAGCGACAGCCAGTGTGTTTGGAAACTGTCGGTGTCCGCTCCATGCCAACCAGCCACAAGATGTACCCCCCCACCCCCAGGCTTTCTCAACTACCCTCCGCTTCCCCCCCCTCTCTCTGCAAAACATCCCCTCTGGAGCCCCAATGGCTGCCAGCTTCCCAGACAGCCCACCGCTGACCCCTTCAGGCCAGGAAACTGTCGTCCGGCCAAGGAGCTAAGGAACCCAGGGGCCTCCATTTTCCCGTCAGTACACCAACAGCTCTGTCTGTGTTACTTTCTCGCTCTGGCCTGGGAGGAAAGGGTGGGAGAGAGCTCGGGTTTGCATTTTTAATTTGAGCGCCTCGTCACTTCTCTTTGCTCCAAGATTAAAAAGCCCACTTATTCCTCCACGGTTTGTTGTTTTGGACATGACAAGATCCACCTCCCTTCCTCTTCCCTCCAGCAGACAGCCATGTATTCTGACAGCTGACTTTGAATCATAAATATAGCTGATTTTGTTGCTTCTTTTCATCTTTTAGTTTTTGAAAATGTTTAAGGTTTTGGGGTAAAAAACCCAACAGAATATATGCTCTGGTTTTCGACCCCGTCTTGGTCTGGTCTCATTAGATCCGTTTCCATTACAAATGTGCGCAAATCTGTGACGATAAAAGAAAAACCCAAAAAATCCCGCAATTTTGTAATTGTGGTGTTTCCATTAAAGAATTAAAATCATAAGTGTGTTCATGCAAGTCATTAAGAAACATGCCTCCTACCACTTCCTGTCGTCGTCTTCATCACTTCTGCCTGTAGTAACATCAGATTGTTGATCACATGATTCATGTGATGCAAAAAGTTTTCCCATTGCAGTTTTGCAAACTACGCTAACTTAGACGCAGCTGAAAATCCACCTGGTGCAAAAACTTTTTATGGAAAAATGTGCGTTGGTGTGTTTCCATTAAGCAAATTTATTATCGTCATTTTCCGCAATCATATGGTTAACGGAAACGCAACTATTGTAACATGTATGGCTGACACTGAGTGCACTTTTTAAAGTTTTTTTTTTTTTTCCGAATAAGGATAAAACAAGTGTCATAATGGCTCAGCAGACAGCCATGTATGTTTGTTCTTTTCATCTTTTAGTTTTTGAAAAACCAATGGACTGCTTCATGTTTTTGGCCAGGTCCTGGTTTGGTCTAATTGTAAAGCGACATTGGGTGGACTTGTTAAAGTTTTATTTGCTTGTTGTTGTTTTTTTTCCCCTAATTGGGACAAATCAAGGACAATCTGAGCCAAAAGGCAGACAAAAGGGAAAACAGCCAAAAGGAGGGACTTAAAGTTCCACTTCGGACAGCTGTTTTGGTCACGAGGGTTTGGGAGATTTCCAGGGTGGAGGTGTCCTAATGGCTCGGCGTTAACACGAATCCATGCCCAGCCTGTTAATGCCCCTCACTTTCTCAGTCACCATAATGGCCCTGGCTCTGGTCGCTGTAGTCTGCATGTAGCGGATATAGAACGGATTTACTCCGATGTTCCCAGGGATTACACCCTCAGTGAGCTATGTATTACGAGTAGATTTAGAGCCATAACTCCTGAAGATAAGGGGCACGGCGGGGGGGGGGGGGGGGGGGGAGCGGGGGGGAAGGTTAAATTGGCTGGGGGGGGGGGCTGCCAC
>CAEGAG010015661.1:0-13924 GCA_903067065.1 Brachyrhaphis terrabensis | reverse complement strand
CTGTTTTTCATACCGCTCCCTTCTTGAAAACCCAGGGTTTGCAGGAGTATGAGGAATGGAAGTGGTACAACAACCCTACACTAGTGGAGGTGCTGGACGAGTTCCCCTCCATCCAGATGCCATCAACTCTGCTGCTCACTCAGCTTCCCCTGCTGCAACCTCGCTACTACTCCATCAGCTCCTCTCCTGATCTGTATTCAGGAGAGATTCACCTCACAGTGGCTGTGGTCTCTTATCGTACCAGAGGTGAGAATCCACCAGTACTTCAAAGTTGTGAGTCTGGTAAAAGCTTTTACATAGTTTAGGTTTTTTTATTTCCAAGTGGGTGAGGATCCCAGAATGTCAATTGTATGATCTGTCCCTGCACATCGTTCTTACAGACCTACATTTGCTGACAGCATCTTAAATAGGTAATGTAGGAAATGGCTACAGATGAACCAGTGTTTACTGGTATTTCATCTATTTTAGCACATTACTATGATTGCATGACCACTTGCTGTATTACAGTGATTTTTTTTTTCCCCCTTCTGTAAGAGAAAATAAGAGATGGCTTTAGCCTTGTAGGTGTGCTAGGGCCACTCTTCTCCTGTTAGTTTGTGCACTTCAAATGAGTGGGAGGCAGGTTGGAGAGTAAAAGGTAAAGTGATTACTTGGTAATCATCTGTTTCAGGTGGGCAAGGACCTATCCATCACGGAGTATGTTCATCGTGGCTCAACAGGATAGAGAAAGGAGAAATGGTACCGTGTTTTGTCCGAAGGTAATGACTAAAATGAAAAGCATCTTGTCAAAAACCTAGTGTAAAATTCATGCCACATTTTTCCTTCTGTAAATTAGAAAACAAATTCTGGCAGACCATCCTTCAGCCAACACTCCCTACATCTGCGTTCTGGTGTAACTTTATCACGCCTGTACAAAATCTCTTCCCAGTCATTATAGTATTTAATAATTTTAATAAATTGAAATTCCATATGAAGATGTAATGTTGGTTTCGTCTAATTTAAAATATATTTTTTTGACCAAATGAGGCTTGCAAGAATACCCAAAGCAAAGAAGTCCAACTGACAAGTGTTTATAAAGCTAGCCTGTCTGATGATTACACAGTCTGCGTACTTTTCAAAGTAAGAGTAAGCTTGACACCAAATAAGCATATGTGGTTTTAGGGTGTGAGCAACACACAGCCTAACACTTAAGCAAAAGATGTTACTTTTAACCTACATCACACTACAGCCATGATTAAGGCCTTGATCTTCTCGTATAACTCCACTGCTTTCTGTTACCACATGAACACACTATGATAATGTGATGAAACGTTTTTAATTCTTTTGTGTCATTGTAGTGCACCATCATTCCAACTTCCAAAAGACAACAAAGCACCGTGTATCCTCGTGGGTCCAGGAACAGGCATTGCCCCATTCAGAAGCTTCTGGCAACAAAGACTATACGACCTTGAGCAAAATGGTGGGCCATTTTTACCTGTTTGTTCAATCAGTAATTGAGGAGAATCTTACCACAATGTCCTGTGAAAGACTTGTGAAAGTGTCATTGTAAATTTATTGGCTTTTCAGATAATTGCTTTTCAGTGTTCTGTTTAAATCAAGTCATTCACAATGACTCAGTTTGCATTGATTCTATTGCAATTACATTTTTCATTTTTTGTCATCTCTAAGGGATTAAGTCTTGTCCCATGATCCTGGTATTCGGTTGTCGACAGTCTGAGATGGATCACATCTACAAGGAAGAGACTCTCCAGGCCAAGAACAGAGAAGTGTTCAAAGATCTCTATGCTGCGTACTCCAGAGAACCTGGCAAACCAAAGGTAAAACCACCAAACAGCAATAAGCAGATGTTTATTTCACTCTTACTTTGATTAATTGGATTGGCTAAACAATTCCTGATATTTCTAAAGAATGCAAATTAAATCTGCAGGTCATTTATTTTTATATTCATTATATAAACTGTATTTTTAGCATTTCAATATTTAGTTTATCTTTGTCATATGTTGAAGTCCAATTAACTTCCACATCATCCCCCTTTTTGTTCTTACACTTTGTCTCTTCACTACTCCAGAAATATGTACAAGATGTGCTGCGTGAGCATCTGTCTGAAACTGTGTACCAGTGCCTGAGGAAGGAAGGAGGGCACATCTATGTGTGTGGGGATGTAACAATGGCGGGAGATGTTCTGAAGACCATCCAGCAAATCATCAAGCAGCAAGGTCAAATGAGCATAGAAGATGCTGGATTCTACATCAGCAAGCTTAGGGTAAGAAGCTACTGTGCTATTTATTGTAATGGTCTATCATTGGAAATGTTGAATTGCACAGTTGTTGTTTTTAATATTTCCTCAGTATGTTTGTAACAAAAAGATGAGCTTCTAATTGAAGGCCATTAGATTATTTCCTGTCAAAATGTATCGAATAAGTCAAAATTCTGCAGATCCAGACTTTTTAATAAAGTCACTTGCTATCCATTGGGTATCATTTTTCATAATTTCTCACCATGTACATGTCACTCTCCTACCTTCACTACCTTGTTTTTGCCAGGATGAAAACCGATACCATGAGGACATCTTTGGGGTCACTCTGCGCACCTATGAGGTCACCAATCGACTTCGCTCAGAGTCCATTGCCTACATTGAAGAGAACAAAAAGGACTCAGATGAGTAAGTGCCTTGGAAGTTTTAGTCTTTCATAATGTTCAATTGTAAGAGTAAATGACTGATTTTACCAGAAAAATATTGAAAGTGGTTATTCTAATAAATTACTAACTTATCTGGAGATATATGGCTAAAGACATGATGCCTCACTTACTACCTTGCATATTTTCTGTTCTGTTATTTCATAATTTAGTTCATTTCATTTAGTACTAAATAACTAAATATTTTAAGAATTATAATATATGTAGTATTCACTGCAATTACTTTTGATATACAGAATTAAGAAAAAAAAATACCTGCTAAATTTTGGAGTAGTTTACATTTACTGAGTCAGTTAAATTGACTCAGTAAATCTGTGGGGTAGCAAGTCAGTAGTTGAGTGCTTAACAGATATGCCGCGAGTGAAAGTTGTTACATGCTTTTACAATTGTTAAATAAATGGTAAATTGAATTTATATTGCACTCTTCTAGTCATACTGATCACTTGAAGCACTTTACCCACTCATCTTCATTCCCACCAACTTGTAACACAAAGTTACACCCTTGCATTACTACATGCTTCAAACCCCTAGAGGAAACTTTGGCATTTAAGGACTTTGAACCATTTGAATGATGAAAAACTTAAGCAAATTTTGAACTTCTTCAAATTCTGGCGTAGCTTTGTACCCGTAACTGGAACAGTCCTGTACACACCTACTACTACTACAAAAAAAAAAGATATAGATCACTTGTTTTCCTTTTTAAATAATATTTTCATTGCTGACATTCAGACGTCACAGCAGGTTTGTCTGGATTTCAGAAGATAAATCCACTAAGATGGATCTCAAACAATGAGATTAGCATTGCTGTTCTTATAAGTCAACTCTGATCTGCATCCTTGGAGTTGTTTGGCAGCAGCGTGTTGTCACCCCGACATTCGGATGAAAACAGAGCGGGTAACCATAGAAACGTGTGGAGAGAGGCCTTTAAACTAACAGGATTAAAGTGAAAGCGGATGGCCGTGTTCCATTTCTGTTTTTGTTTCTGACGTTGTTTTTGCATGTTCAAGATTATACACTTCATATACCCTTGCCATCAGAGCTAAACAAGGGCCCTACATAGCCACTATGCCTCATTAAGTACCAACATAATGCATCACAGACGATGGTTCCTGCGTGGATTGTCACTTGAATTTCACATTTGGCCATCAAAGCCCCTGCTCGTTGGATGAGTAATGACTGTAACATCTTTGTTTTCATGTCTCTGTTTCTCTGTGTCCGTTTGTCTTTCTCCTTATTTTGCTTTCCTTTCTCAGGGTTTTCTGCTCATAGGTCAATGAATGGAGGGCTTGCTGAACACAACCAGTCTGAAGGACACGGCAACACTGGTTAAAGAATACTGTGCCAATTTTTGTACTGTAAAAAAAAAGGGTTTTGTTTCTTTTTTTTATACCACTTAAACAGTTCTGTTGGGCTCTGCAACTTTGTCTGTAGCAAGTTGGAAATGTTCTGTTCTGATATTGTTTTTGCTTGTTGATGATACTTCCAAAAATTTACAAATTGATCATTATGATTCATAATGTGTGCATTTAGTGTAATGAACTGCCTCATTGTGAATGCATGACAAAGAAATTAATATAATCAAGAAATATAATATACTCTGTGTTATTGTTGCAGTTAAAAGGCTTTTATTGAGGTTATATATTTGCAAGAAAATGTGCACCATTGATTTAAAAAAAGTTCTGTATTAAATTTGTCAACTTTACATTTGGGAATGTGTAGGGACTGGTAAATCTGCTATATTTTTGGGTTTTTATTATCAATAAAGGCTTAAGAAGACAAAGTAAAGACAGTGAAGCATGTACAGGCATGTTGAGAGACAAAAAAAAGAATAATTTACTAACAAGTTTGGTGTGTTGACAAATTTAAATTGTGAAAATTGTGATTTGGTCACAGCGTCAATGAACGCATCTATTAATGTGCCACTGGGAGTTCATCAAAAGGCATCAGCTTCAGGGCAAGTGCTCTTTAGTGGGATGTTCATACTGTCATAACATTCATAACATTTTCATGTCTCAGCTGGTGCTCTCCAAACAATGAAATCCAAGAGCTGCTCAGTCCTACATTCAAACAGAAATGTGTTTAAAATCTTAAGAGCCTTGAACAAATTTTAATGTCTTTTAATGTTGTGTGACTAGGGTACAATGTATCAAACTTATAATTGCGGTAAAGGCAAATTGTTCTATAAAGTACCCTTTTTGAATTACAAATCAATAAAGTAATGCAAAACATGTATGATCATGGCTTAAAGATGTTGGGATTTGTTGAAGGGTTTAATAAAATGCTTTATGGAGAGGATGTCACAATCAAGATTTATTGTTTTATGATATTGATCCAAGTAACATAAGATTAAGTGTATGTTGATTCGGTGTCTCTGATACTTTTATACAGAACTGACTTGCACACTACAGACCACAATTACAATAAAGTTATCTTAATCAATGCATGCAAATTGTAGGCACTTCAGCAGCTCTGGAAGTTTGTTGACATGCTTGAAAACACCAACTATATTCCTCTTGGTAGCCTCCTTTCCTCCATTGCTGGAATGTGTGTGTGTGTGAAACAGCCCACACATCCCCACACAACGTCTTACATAAATGTTTATATACTTGCATTATTACATGTTCACATATTGTGGGCATGGTCTTTGGCAGTTTCCCATATATTTACATCTTCTTGATTCACAAAAATGCTGGGCATGCAACATAGACTGTTCACTGTTCAGATCCATTCAAAATTCATCCAGTGTGCTGTAAGGCTAAGCAGTAATATCAGGCAAACCTCCAAAGTAGATATATAATGTAAAGTAAGTAGCTGTAATATTAGATGGTATATCTTACCATACCATACCAGACCAACTTTATTTATGAAGCACTTTTTACACCAATAGAACCAAAGTGCTATACATAATCACAATCTTGTTTATGATGGATTATTTTTTCTTTCCAGCATAAACGGCATCATAGATCATCATATCCATCCTAAAACTATATTTTCCATCATTGAAATAGTTTGGTCAGTTACCTGTTTTGCTGTCTTTTTCTGGGATACTGCAGCCTCCTGGAAACATACCCCTTTTAGTTTCCTTTATAGTGTTGCTTTACCTTGTTGGCAAAATTAGCTGAAAGAAGTTGTGAAGTGCAACAACAGCTGCAAATATTTGTAGAGAGGCAAAGGTATGGAGAATTTACCAATGTCAAAGCTTAAGCAGCTAAAAAAAACATCAGCTTTCAGAATGGGGGGTGTTGGTTTACTTTGCAGAACTTTAGTATAATCAAGAGACCAGTTAGACAAGTTTGGCACACTTAATTTTGCAAGAATCACTGTTTAGGTTTTGGCATCGCAATTTTCTGGTGAGTGCAAAAGCAAGAAGGTTGGGTTTTGTAAAAGGTCATAGTTTAACTTTGATCGTACTGCAACACAAGGCTTGAATATTTACGCAGAAATGATCATTTTGCACTTTACCTCTATTCCAGTGATAAAATACAGATAACATTTTGGCAATGGTGACTGAGATTGTTACTAAATAGAATGCATAAAAGGAATATAAATTTAATATTTTGGTTTTAGTATAGAACGGATACTGTAGAATCTCTGTAGAATAGATACTCCATACCAAGAAAATCTGTTTCCACATTACCAAACCTGAAAATTCGCCTCATGTGAACAGCTTTTAATTTTTTACACTTTAGCTTTTGTACAGAGCAAAAACTCAAAATGTAACATAATGAGCTTTAAATGTGCTGTTGGGAATAATTCACTACTTTTTTAAGAGTGCCAATTCATGTTTTTAAACTTTTTGCTTGGCTAATTGCATCCCAGCTGTAGCATTATATTTACTCAATTATCAGCAAGCTGGAGAGCGTTTTCCCTCAATGCTGTTTTCTCAAGAATTAGCTGCTTCATGGCTAAACATTAAGGAAAGTAAATGATGCTGCCCTGATCGTATCCGACAGCTGTCGACTTGCACATTCATCACCAATGAAGCTTTTAAAGAAAAATGCAGAAAATGCATTTGCAGCATCTTTACTTGTCTGCCTCTTGCCTTACATTACCTCTTTGCCAACATTTGGTACATTCATTCATTCATTCACTTGGCTTTCTGCATGTTTTCCTGTGGCTTAAGTGAGACCCCTCTCTCACTGCAAAATGCAAAATAAACCCTGTCTGGTTGTCAGCATGTGTATTTGCCTGCCTACTTGTGCTCCAAAAATCATCTCTTGTGCACATCTTTGAGTGGATGTAATCGAGCTTGATCTCAGGTATGTTTGTTCATTCCTCCTGTTGTTTCTTTCATTGTTCGTTTAAAAACAAAACAAACGGGAAAAAAAAAAGGAAATCTCAAACATGGACTTGACATTTGCACGAGCCTGCAAATTTGAGGTTACAGATGGTGTTTTGGTAGCAGGAATCTGCCCACGTGGATTTTAGCGACGATCTCAGCAGGACAGTTTAATTGTTTTGAGTTCTAATTAAGGCTTCCGGTCAGAGAAAAGAGATCATCCCACACTGGCTTTGGTCATTTGCTGCTTTAGTCAGATTTGAATTAAAAATATATTGTGCAAGCACCAATTTATTAATTTTTTTTAATCTTCTTTTATGACTCACTTTGCATTAACATGCTTTTCCTTTGTCTTCTGAGTCCTGTGTATTAATTTATGTATCTTCTTCTCAAATTAAAGATGGCATGATTAAAGGATTTAAACTGATATCTCCATTTGCCCAGATTATTTTTGTGTTCCGAGTCACCTATTTTGTTAGCTGGGTGTTTCCCATTTCTCCAGTTGTTGCTCATTTTGGATGGATATCTTCTCCCATTCCAGATATTTAATTTGCTTGATCTCATTTAGTTGGAACGGGAGTTGTCTGTGACGTAACTCTTGCAACCAGAAAAGTAATACAAAGTATGATGTAGAGCACCATATCAATATTTTAATAGTGTATTTTGAATATGTAAATGGAAATCATGAAAATTGGCGTGATTTTAAAAAAGATAAAGTAAGGAAATATTTATTTTCTCTCAGATTCTTTAGGTGTGAGGGCAAAGGAGTAGTATTGACCGAAGAAATGCATGTTGTGGTCTTCTCTCCGTTGCTTGTATAAAACAAAATACTTCCCAGTGCTGTCATTCAGTGAAGCAGTAGTTGATTTTAGAGAGGAAGCCTAGGGGGATGGAAGTGAGTTTCTTTCTGTGTTTTTTGCACATCTCTGCTGCTATGAACAACTCTGATCCAACCAGCCTGCGCTGCAAGGACCTTTTTGTTGTTCACTTGATTGAGGAAGTTCTATTTTGTTGCATCGACTGCAAGGACTTTTGCATTTACTTCTAAATAAAGATAAACATTTACAGAATATGTCAACACATTTGCTTGGGTTGTTTTTCTTGTTCAAAGACAGTTTAAATCAGACCCAGTTAAAGTGTTTATCCAGGTAAATGAGACTGTTTAAGCTTCATGCATTTGAGAGTAAAGGTCAGCTTTTGGGCTTCAAAATATTTTCTTTAGCCATTTCCTTCTCCGCTTCTCTTCTGGCCTCTACAAGTGGTGGTTGCCATGGCTCAGAGGGCTGATGATCAAAGTACTATAGCAACCTGTCAACAAAACAAGAGTAGCTACTTGGAGTATTCTGTGCTAATCGTGAAGATCCAACATCAGTAACTAAAAAGATTTTGGGAAAATGTATGGTTTCACGATTAAAGAATGCATGATTTGTAGTTATTTCAATGTATCAAACACACTGTGTAAAAATCATGATTAATGGGAAGAAGTTGTTGAAGACTGCCCTCTGTACTGGACGATGAAGCAGAAACAGAAGACAAATCACAACATGAGGAGGTAAGTGGTTAAACCTCTAATAAAGGAAATGTATCTTTTCTGAAAGCAGAGTGAGACTCGAGGAATTTCAATGTTGGAGTTTTTCAAAGCCTTAACTAAGACGCTCCAGAGAGACTTTGAGAATTCAAAGCATGTTACAGACCTGCTAAAGCATAATAGGCTTTGGAAATGGAGGTCATAACAACCATCTCTGAGCACGTCTGAGCACTTTCTTTGCCTGAGGTGAGGAAATAAAAGCAGAAAAAACAACCATTTCTTTTTAAATAAATTGCTCTTTTGACCTGTGCACTCATGAATTTATTCAACAGGGGGAACTGTGTCTCACTTCTGAAATCTCTTAATTACCCTTTTATATAGTCCAGTCACAGGGCATCATATGATTAAAATGGAAAATACATTATAAAAGCAATACTCTTAAATAACACCAAACTTGTGCCCAGAACTTCCATAAACAAGCACTTAACAGGTTGAAACATGCCTATTAAAGCATGCTGACTCAAAGGATAGGTCAGGATTACTGAGATGAGGTTATGTTAAAAGGTTACAAGAGTGGCGCCTCCCCGTTATCCTGTCCAAATAATAATAAATTATACAAATGCCACTAAAACCTTTTACAAAAATCTTCAAGCAGTTTTATGTCTTCAATAGAAAACGTATCTTCACTAGGCAGCAGTGAAATAACATAGAATTTTGCTCACACAGTGTCCATTTAAATATATTGTAAGGTTAAGATTATTTATTACCAAAATTTGATGTGGTTTTCCTGCTGGGCCCTTTAGATTCCTTGAACCATGTGTAGTTCACACTCCAACCAATGGATGAATATAACACTTCTAAAGTAAGCAACCAGTTTTCAGTTGTATGTTATTAAATAACATACAACTGAAATAAAAAATAGAGGTACAACTGAATTAAATAAAGATTCATATTAACAGCTTCTTCCACTGTTTGTTAAAACACAAAACTTAAATTTTGAAACATAAACCAAAAACAAAAGAGAGCCTTAACATTCCTAAATATTCATCCTACAACATAATTGTACAGCCATATGAATACCATAACATGGATTTAATTACAAATCTCTGATAATTATTGAGTCGGTAAGTAATATATTTCATTAAATTGAGATAAGGGGTAGGACTGAAAAGTGTTCACTTCTTCCTACTCCTTTTCAAACAGAAAAGTTGTGGTATGCTATTTTATTTATATTCTTGGTTATGTATGCATGTGTTTTCTCTTGTCCGAGTATTTCCTTGTGTTCTGGTTTTTAAAACTTGTTTGAAATAAATGAAATGAAATGAGACGCATCTTATTTCACAGAGAGTGCATTCCTTGTGAAGGCAGCTCAACAGGTGGGTTATTTTCTTTTATCTGCAACTGATGTGTCCATGGATGAACCCTCTCTTGTGTGTTAAGATTTTCCCCATAAACGTTTTGTTTTTTTAGGAATGCTATTGGTTGGTTGTCTTTGTCTCTAGACCTGTGACTTTTACACAGTATTTTATTCCTTGTTCAGCCTTGACTATATCCATTGCATTTTGTTGTTGTGTTTTAGCAAAACCAGTGCACTGTTTAACAAGTTTCAGAATCACATTATACAGTAAAAAATTATGCTATATATTGTACAGGGTTGCGTAATGGCACGATAAAAGAATGCATACCTATCGATTGACTCGGTTGTCCAGAATTAAGTTACCAGTTTCATTCTGCTGGCGGCAAATCCATCATATTTCCTCACTTAGGCAACCAGCAAAGCAAGGTTTAACGAGTCACGATGTGCTGCTTTCTCATTCTCCATCCAGTAAATATCGAGCCAGACAGAGGTTGATGTGCGTGGGCCAAAAGACCAACGCTCAAGCCCTGACGAAAGCAGTCGAGACGGAGGCGAAAAAGAAAGTGGAGAGATGGAGGAAGGAGGGGAACTTCCAGGAAAGGAGACTGGCATCTGATAAGGACTTTGAAACAGGCCTGGACCTTAGTGGCAAAACTGAACATGGCTTAAAATAAGATAAATAGAGTGAGACACCTATTAGAGTTGGAGGTGTGATGTCGGAGGTGTGATGTTCATTATTAGAAAACACTTGTTTTGTGGCTTGCTTAATTCAACTGCTTCGCCCTGGTTTTACATCTTTTGATAGTGCCTTGTTTTGATCATGATCATAACAGGCATTGATAAGGAAAAACCCTCCTGTCTTCCCATCTGTTCCATCTTTTCTCACAGAAACCCCTCCATGTGCCCACCCACGCGTGCAGAATCCTTTTCTGCATAATGACTTCATCTGAGTCTTTGTGTCAGACTCTCTTTTTACCACAAGCAGAAACTGTCTGGTATGAATGAAATTAATGTGTTCTCTTGTCAGGGTAAAATCAACCAAATGGGAGATTTTGAAATCAGAATCAAAAGGTTCTCCACTGCTGCCGGAGTGGCTCAACTTTTAAATTCAGAAACCCATGTCTTTTATTCATGCTGCAGGTAAGGAGGAGACAAGTAATTCGACAGGGAAGACGTGCTACATGAAGGCTTACAAGACTTTAAAAATGGTGCCTGTCATTCCTTTCCTGGAAGGCATAGAAAATAGTGAGATGTCTTTGATGCATTGGGGCTGGGACCTCAGGCACTGGAATCAAGTTGAAAATTATTCAACAGAAAGGTAGGCATAACTTAGTAGCAGTTTATAACGTGTTTTCAGTTAATTGAAGGCAAGTGGATTCATGACAAGGAGAAAGGAGTAGGATTGAGCCAGTTTCCATGTTTCAGCACCATCACTTTAAAATGGTTAACAACACCAAAACACATTCTCTGCTTAGATCTTATAAACCATCCAAAGACAATAACATGTTTTGACTGAATCCTTCAGTATTAGAGTTGAGTCAATGTGAGCCAAAAGGTAAAGCAAAATTTTACATAGTGCATGTGCCATCACAGAATCCATGCCTCTTTAAGGTGACAGTTCTGTTCATAAGGAAAGTCCAGAAATGTTGAATTATGAACAACACAACAGAGCTTTCAAAAGTATGTATCAAAACAGAATAAAAATAGTTCAGGTTAAGATTGAAAATTAACCAGGTTCTGCAAGTCCCAGTATGTCATCCTGGTTAACTTTACCTTCTTCCTTTTTGTATTTCTAAGAAAAAAAGCAGGAACTGTTTTATGTTTCTTTCCGCATTTAATTTCGTCTTCAGGTAGAAACAAGCAGCGGGGTTCTCTTTTGATTCCCCCGCTACTGTCTACTGAATATTGACATCCTTTTTAGATCCAGAAACTCCCATAATACTTTTGATTTGTATCTGTTTGTGCTCTATCCAACTTGCTTTGCTGAATTTCGTTGAATGTGGGCAGACAGTTTATCCCTGTATGCTTCAGAAATCATCCAGCTGCCGCTTTCTTCTCTCACATCAAAAATAAACACCAATGCTTTAGAAAATTGTGACTCCCCAACTCCTTCCCTATCACTTCTATTTTATGTTGATCTCAAATGGCCTTATCTGAAGAATGCTGTAACTGATATGAGGTAATTATTGGCAGTTTTCAGTCAAGTTAAACCTGCCTTTTTGCTTCTGATTACCATGTTTTGATTAATTTTGTAAATGTTCTTCCCAAATCTTCTGTTCATAGACAAAGTAGTTTTGATGCTAATCTTCTAGATTAGTCTTTACTCAGCTTGAAGTTGCTTTACCATGAATCTATTCGTTGACCAATGTTGTCCTTCTTTTGTCCAGGTTAATTTATCACTGAACTGGCTTCTTCTGAGTAACAATAACACATTTAGTTAATTCAACAATTAGAAATAGAACTGCAACACTTCAGTTTAGTTCCAGAACTTTTACCCTAAAGGGTAAGAGTAAGAGTTATTCAGTGGATGTAAAATATATACCTTGCATTAAGTAAGACAGCAGTCAGAAAGCAAAAAGCAAGGATGGCATATACTGATGATGTATTATCAGCCATCAAAGGACAGAACCGTGTTACTCATTATTCTAAAAGGTAAATCATACCTTATCTTCTCTCAGCAGGACTGTTAACCCGCTTCAGAAGTCTGCATTTCTTATTTTTGGTTGGTTGTAGCCAAAGCTGTGGGTTTTAATTTACAAGTAAAATGAGCGGGCTAACAAGGCTTTCTGTTCTTGCTTTATATTTATATTCTTCATTTATATTCGTCTTGATTCCTCGCCAGTTGGTAACTGATGGAAAACGATCCATTGATTTCAGGAATATTGAGTCCTTGATACTGATCAGCAGAAGCCACAGGTAAAAGTTATATGTCTGTTTGAAGCTGTAGCCACAAACAGTGCATCAAGAGGAAATGATTGGACAAATTTTAGCTTTTAAAGGACTGTTCATAGGTGATTATCACAACAAATAAAAAAGTAGGAATTTAGCTGGAAAGAGGAGCAGTTTTATTTAAAAATACAGCCCACAACCAGCAAACTGTTTTCTTGCAGCTATTATTCTGGAAGATACTTTCTGCTTCCTCCGGCAGCACTGCCAGGAATACGTGGATATGGAGCTTTTCTAGTCATCCTGTCCAGTCAGTGTTTTTTTTTTTACTACAATCCTCTTCACCAATCCCCAGTTTGTAAGGGAACCTGGGATTAAAATGCTCCCCAACGGAGGTAACAACACGGCTGTCCAGGAAGAAGCAATCAAACAATTTTCTAAATGCAAGATGCCTACTCATCTAGATACCCTGAGGAAGTGTAAAAACTAAAACCTACATTTAAAAAAATTTTTGTTTGTTTGTTTGTTTGTTTTAAATAAACTGTTATGGTGAAAACAGAATATTACACCCTACGTAAATATTTATTTTTCACAATCTGGAAATTTCTCCCACTAAATAAATGTTACCAAATTAAAGTTGTATTTTTCGAAATTGTTCAATTACAGATTACAGGATTAAAATGTGTTTATTTTAAGGCTTTCAAATATTTAACATTTCTAAAAATAAATATTTTAGAATATTAGTACAACAGGTGGTTGTAACAGTACAACCACCTGTTACATTACAGGTGGTTGTACTGAGAACACAAGCATGCACACTTGGTCTCATCTATGATGGCACTTTTCAATAAAAATAAAAGAATTTTATTTCAGTTCAGTTATTCCTTCTGGTGTGATATCTCTAATTTATTAACCACCCACATATTAATGTGTGGACCTTTCTTTCATATTTTGCAAAATAATTAAACAATTTGATCCCTGAAGTCCAATTTCAAAACATGCAATGTACCAATTTTAACTCTTAGTGGTTGTGAAGTGCACAATTCAGAGACTGAGGTCCAGACGAAAGTCAGGGAGCAAAATCATCTTTATTGCGCTTACGGCCGGAGAACAGAAAGTTCATGGACTGAGGAAATAACCGTTCTAAATGCATTCAACATTACATAGTTGTTATATT
>CAEGAG010015609.1:0-19445 GCA_903067065.1 Brachyrhaphis terrabensis | reverse complement strand
TTTAAAGCACATAAAATTTGTTTAAACTTCTCCATAACTTCCTCCTTGACCTGCTGTGTTCCTTGATCTTCAACATCCTGTTGAAGATAAATGCTGTTAAGTAATGCTCTCTAATAAACACCCGAGGCTTTCACAGAACAGTGTTCAAGTTTTTATTTATGGTCATGATGGAAAAATGTTCTTCCAATTGACAATCAAGTGCTACTTTGTGTTGGTTAATCATATAAAGTTGAGGTTTGTGGTTGTATAACAACAAAATCTGAAAGGGTCACTCTACTGCCTAAGAAATGCCAATCTCATTTTTCCTTTGAGTGTTTGCTTTTTGTTGATATTACTGATTTTGTCTTCCAAACAGGTTTCAACGTCATGTCCACACGTATCGTATTCTTCCTGACCCGGATGGTCTTCTGGCAGTTCAGGTAAAAATATCACTGCCTTGCTAAAAATAGAGCTTTCACAAACAAACACTAGTAAAAAGGAAAACTACAAAATATGCCTGGAGTCTTGACACAGTTTAAACAGCTAGACAGAAACCCCTCTGGTCAGATGGAGTTAGAAAACATCAAACAATGGTTTGTTATTCCACGTTGCACCGAGAACAGGAGCGTGTTTGTGTTTCTCCTCTCTGCAGACTCTGCAGCCACTTTGTTGTTTGAATGGCATCCCTGCCATGTGGCTGCATGCTTGCAGAATGAGCTCAGCAGCACAGAGGAGAAATTGTTGTCATGTCTCGGAGGATCCTACCCACTCACTAATTCACTGACCAACGGGTGTGTTTGTTTGTTTGTTTGTTGCACACATCTACGGAGGAGTTTGCATTGAATCTAAAGGGATGTAAAGCTGTTTGAGACAGAGATGTGTTTTTGTGAAGGTGTGGACTAGTTTATTGAAATCTAATGCATGAAACAGCAGCACATAAAGTGAGCATATATACATATATAATTTTTTTCTTTCACAGTTTTAAAAGAGCAGTTTAATGATAATTATCTGGCAGTAGCTTTTAAGGCTTCGACTTGGAAGACTCCTCCGCTTTCCAATGAGGACATTTAGCTCTGCTGCTATTTCAGTTGTTTTTTCCACTGCCATCAGAACAAACCTCCAGTATGTGTTTTCCCCCAGACTGGATTTGGTCCACTAACTCACAAGTCGCATGCTCGCCCTTTTTTGTTTTTCCAAGAAGGCCGAGGAGATATTTTTGGGGGCGCTGCCTCGTATGCTATTCATTTCTTTTAAATGACTTTTCAAGAGATATTTGTGGTTAAAACAAAAATACTATTTAAAGGGTTTTTGGCAGAACGATCAAGCAGCCAAAGCCAAAAAACTGGTTTCTCTCACCACAAAATGAAAGTGAAAAAAATATAAAAAGAAGGCACAGGAAGGAGCTGTTGGCTCTGCAGTTGTGGTCTAATGTACCATGCTAAGCTGGGCCATGTGAATAGTAGCTGTGTGAGCATGTAATCTTATTCTCTGTCTCCTTTTATGTATCAAGTTTGATTAAAGGGAAGTTTGGTTGGCGTGAGAAAACTTTAATGTGTGAATAAAAAGCAAAAATGTTTCTCAGAGATAGGCATTTACTTTTAGACATTTTTTTTATATGCTCAATTAGCAACCAATGATGTCACCACTTATCACCCCTTATGATCTGTGTGTGTCCTGTCATACAAATAGTTATTTCTGCTTTGTTAAAAGAGAGACTGTCAAACATCTGTGAAAATTGATCTGCTTTTTAAAAAGTTATTAAGCTTATAAATGTCTCTGCTCATACTTTTGTTAGCTGCTTTAGTGCCATTTATTTTTTTCAAAATGAAAGTGACTTATCTAAAACTGCTTGTAATAGTACGCTTTGCTGCTATTTACTGTAAACTTAATGAAAGCTTCTGTGCAGTTTCCAGTTTTCACATGCAATAAATCTGTTGTGTTTGTATGCAGACAACCCAAGGCGTGCAGGTGAACTGTTTTCGGACACTGGAGGACTTGGTGTTGGGATACCAGCAACCCCACAAAGGCTTGGTCATCCCTCTTCTCTACGCTGTTCCTCATGACACAGACACAGGGGATGAGAGCTCAGGTGGGTCACAAGCTGTCATCATTTAAAAACATCTTGAACTTAAACTGTTTTATAAATGGACAGACATGTTTCTGAAGGTTTGTAGTTGTTTCAAACTGTAAATGCTCTCTCAGATGTCTAAATCTTCATATCTTTATCCCTGATCTTTTGGCTGTTTCTTGGTTTTTGTGTTAATGATGCTATTTTTCCACTTGTACTCCATTTACTAAAAACACACTGCAAAAACACAAATCCTACCAGGTATTGTTGGTATAGTTTCTCTTGCAGTTATCATATTGCACTTGAAATAAGATAAAACTAACTTATAAGTAACTTTTCAGCAAGATATAGGAGCTTCATTTGAGTAAGTAATTTGGTATTTCCACTGGTAGATTATTCCACTTATAATATGGGAAAAAAATCTTGTGATGAGTATGTTATTTGTACTAAAGACTATACTAAAAATACTTGATATGATTCATATGCTTTTTTGCAGTGGACTGGATCTTATTGATTGGTATGAGTATAAAGATGGCTGAATTCAATTTAATGCCACTGTTTAGATTTTATTTATAATAAAACCATGCATAATTATCCTTCCACTTCCCAGTAATGTATCACTTTGTGTTGGTCTGTCACAAAATATCCTCACATTTTGAAATTGAATGTTTCAATTTCAGATGGATGGATGTGAAAAGTGAAACATATGCAAAAGTATGCAAACATACTTCTGCATGTTGCCTCTGTATTTTTATTCAGAATGAATTTTTTTCAACAATGAAAAATTCTTCTAATAATATTCAGTTTAATTTTTCTTTCATATTTATACGCAGACGATGAGAAGCCGTCTCCCGTCCAAGCCCCGGTCAACACAGCGTCACTCATGGGAGCACCAACAAAACCAGCCCCTCATGCCTTGTTCCTGGAGAAGCTGCTTGAGATGAACACATCTAAGTAAATCATTTCTGACCTGAGATGAAGTTTGTATTCATAACCACATTAAAACTTCGTGTACACTTCCATTCATTTTAAACAAAAACTAATTAACTAGGTTAATTTCTTATTTTTCTTCTATGAAAAACCCATCGTCATGAAAACAAATGGCATTAGAATTTATTATGGAAGCTATAAAATCCCAGTGACACAGTATAAAATTAAATCACATCAGAGAGAGACATTTGCAGAAGAGAAGTCCATGAACAGCTAACTAGTTACTATTAGTTCTATAGTAACTAATTACATTTACTTGAGTAACTTTTTGGGAAAAAACATTTACATTTAGAAGTATTTTTACTACTGTTAAGCTAAAGGTTATGTTTTTGGGCTGACAGGAAGCCAGGGTACCCGGTGAGAACTCATTCAGGCACAAGGAAAAAATGCAAAGTCCATGCATAAAGAACCCAAGTTGAGATTTGAACCCATGACTTTTTTGCTGCAAAAACAATACTGCACTCCTTGAGTTCCTTCTACAACCTTGCACTTCCTGGACACTCCCTTTTAAAATCAACTTGTAGGATTTAACTTCTTCTGATTTATCAGTTTATATTTGGTGACCACTACTACTTCTGTCTGAAAATACTTTTAACTAATAGATAAAACCAATTGGGCATGGTACACACACCAAGGCCAATGATGTCTAGGAAAAATGGCTTAAACACCATAAAACTGCAAAATTCACTACTAATGATGAACACAGTATTAGAAAATCTGTTCTGGGTAAGTGTTATATACTAAACACAAGGACATAGGCTCTTGAGTGGGGATAGGTACGACGTAGGACCAGACTTTGACCCCCAAAAAACTGATTTTTCTTCAGAAGGTTATAAAAAAAAGTTACAAAAAAGTCCCTAAATAAATGATATATAAAATAGGTCACAGGTGACTGTGACCTATTTTTCTAAATTAACACTCATGGTTTCCCCACATGGTTTATATTGGATCTGTCTTTAGCTGAGAGCACAACCACAAACCCCAACCTACTAACGTTTCTGTGTCGATGGATTACATTTACAGCCAACTAGACCATTGAATGTTCAGCTAAAGAACGGAAAAACAACTTTCACAAATTAGAATGTGTGACAATGGGAGTAATGCAAAATCTTGTTAAAGTAAAACAGAACAAATATAATCTTAGATTCGTGTAGATTTCTTTTCTACTGATAAAAAATTAACTCAATAATTAATTTAAATAAAAAGTGTGATGATACATGAGCACTTGCTGTTTAAAAAGATATGTAACCTTACTTAGCTTTTTCCCCTCTTGATTTTAGTAAAATCTTTTAGGTTTTCTTTTAGTTTGCTGGGATTTTAGCCCATTTCTCCTGACAGAACCACTGTAACTTAGTCAGATTTGAGGCCTGCCTTTCTCACACATGTTTGTTTTTAGGACTTTCTGATAAATACTCCAAAACACTGACTTTGTTGCAGTAAAACACCTCCACACCACGATGCTGCCACCCCATACTTCACAGTTGGAGTGATGGTCTTTGACCCTGTGTGCATTCGCAATCTTAACGCTTGGTTTTTTGTGTTGCTTTAGGAGAAACAGCTTCTTTATTAGTGACTGGCTTTCAATCCATGTCTTTTACAGAACTTGTTTTTTATAGATGGTAATTTTCTCTTAAAAGTTTCAGTCGGTGTCATCACCAGTTCTTTACAGAGATGAATGTATTTTGTATCAAAACACATTCACATGTGGGACAAAGATCTCATCTCCTCCCTGAACAGTGTAACACCTGGGCATTATACATGCATATGATTGTTTAAACAGATGAAAGTGGCACCTTGTATCCAAAAAACTACCAGATCTATTCTTATACTGACATTGTTTTTAAAAAACCTTTTATTCTTCCGTGAGATCATGCTGCAAAGCAATGTGTTTTGAGGTTTAGATCTAAAGTTGTGCCGCAAATTAACTCAAACATTGTGAATTAACCCATCAGCAGTTTACAAAGCCGCAATATTAGCTTCTGGTGTTCCCACATTAATTAACAGTATAGTAATGTTCTAACTTTGAGAAAGACTAGCAAAGATAAACAACTAGAAATAATTAATATTAATTTAAAAAAAACTAAATTAACTAACACAGCAAATGTTTAGTCTGATTTAATGTCAGATAGTGAAAAAAATGGTTATAAACATCTAATTTCAGTCATATAATTGTTTTGGTCTTGTTAAACCTAAAATGAAGTGCACAGAGCCACATGACAGATTCCCACTAAGTCATTATTTTATAAACAAACATTTGTAAGCTTTAAATGAGTTCAATAAACCCAAGAACTTAACAGCGGTTTCACTTCCGTCTCATCAAATCATTAAAAATTTTACTTGAATCACATTACAGAAGGAAGTTTGTCTACACAGCATTCTGTTTTCCATTTATTCGTTTTTACAGACGCATGCACCTGCTGGCAATCAAGCATAGCAGCTTTAGTGGCCTGTTCCAAGTGACTGTTCAGGTCCTAATAATAAACAGTGCTGTTCTGCTTAACTACCCACAAGTTTCAGAAAGTTTTTTTTTCCTCTTCTGAGACAACATCTAACTTCCACTTCAGCAGCAGTAATAGTCAGGAAACCAAAATAATGGGGTCAATTACGTTGTCTGTGTTTTATTGTATGTTTTTCCACAGTATTGCAGGTGAAGTGATTGGCCTGCTCAATGACTACCTCTTCAGTGATTTGCCCCTGGACATCGAGAATGTGCATAAAGGGGCAACAACTTTATATCACCTCAAGCGCACTTTGGCTACAGCCTGCCAAGGCCTCAACAGGTTAGCATCTCTCTTAACAACAAACAGTGGATGCAGTTTTAAATATTTTTGTTTTTGTCATGTAACAAAAACAAGTCTCAGTTAATTTTATATGGATTTTATTTGATAATGTGAAGTGGAAGGAAATATTACTTGGTTTTCAATAGTTTTAATGTAAGAAAAAAAACATAAAAATTTGTACTCATCTCCCGTAGTCAGCTCTTATTAAAACCAACTTTTAATTAAAATTCAGCTGGAAGTGTTCTGGGATTTGTCTATACCAGCGTTGGAGACTGAAGATTTTGCCAATCAGTTTGATTTAGGTCTGGTCTTTGACTTTGACTATCTGCATTTCCTCTCTAGTTACTATTGGCCTTTTAGCAGATTTTCTGATTAATGCTCCTCCATATCATTTCAGGTGAAGAGCCATGGTTTGTAAAAAATAAAGTAAATCCATGTATTTTTTCTTAGACTTTACAATTATGTTCTGCTTTCTGTTGGTCTGTCACATAAAATGCCAATTATATAAAACATTTTTGACTGTAACATGACAATATCTGTAAAAAAATTGCAAATTCTTATTACAGTTTTGATTGAATTTTATATGTTGAATGATGACAATAAGATTAAGTGATGCCTTTATTGCTTTTACAGTGAGATAGATCTCACTCTTTCAAGTCTAGAAACCTTGGCTAAAGTCTTCGACCATCCCAGCTGCTCTTTAACTCCTAGCAAGGCACAGGTACTAAAATAAACCATGAACTATACTTGGAAATGTATCATTGTAGTTTGAGGATTCATACACTCATCATGGCTTTTATCTTGTGTTTTGGGAACGAGGGTCCAGAGGAGATTGATAGCTTGTTGTGTAAAATCTCATCTTTGATCAGCCTCCTTTCTTCGTTGGAGAAAAAGGTGTGTTCACAGAGTTAATAAACTATAAAATTGTTGAAATCAATACACTGTGCTTGCAAATTGCTATTTGGAATAAAGCAACATAGTTCATCTTACAATAAATATTTCTTGCTTGTGATGTAAGTGTAACAGTGCTTTATTTTTCCACATTTAGGTTTTGCAAGCATTACAAGATGCTGTGACAAACCATAACCTGGCAGCGCAGCCCAGCCCACCGCCTCCTGATCCAGTACCCACCACTGTAACACCTGCGAAGAACAACACCAGGCAGCTGTCAGTGCACTCCTTTCAGGTGAATCTGTCTTAAAAAGAACCCTCTTGTTACGTTTAGACATAATTTTTGCATGAATGTCAGTAATAAACCTTCAACTATTCGCAAATTTTTCTCTGCAACGCGACTCTAAATTCTATAAAACTAAAATATTTGAAAGGGAATTTAGTTTTTGGAAGCTGAAGCAACTAGGCGCAAAACTACCTTACACGCTATTGGCTGATGTTCGCATAGCAGCCAATCCAGGAGCGCCATTAATTTTCCTTGGCGCTGATTGGCTGTATCCCGGAGCTAAGGAAGAGTGGATGCTAGCTTCTGAGGTGGTGCTAAAGCGGTTTCTATTGTGCGTTTTAATAAATATTAAGTTATGTATTAACTATTAAAATAGGTAGCTGAAGTGTTTTTAGAGGGATTCTGAAGTATTTGCTGATTTCGTCTATTCGCGTATGCTTGCTATCCATAACTGTCGTGAATATGGGAGGCCCATTGAATTGCTTTCAATCAAAAAACCCAAGAAGTTCATCTCAGTTTCAGGGAATTAGCAGAAAATTCTCAAAAAAAATATTTTATCTCTCTTTCTGGTATTTATAAGATAGAAATATTTTGGGCAATCTTGAACTTTGTAAAGTTGGAAAAGTTTATCCAATTTAATACCAGACAGTAAAGAAAGAAGGTTGTTTATTTTACATTATAGTATGTTAAATTTCTGGTTTCATTTGTATGCTTGATGTCTCAAAAAGAGAATAATCAAGGTGAGGAAATGGCCCAGTCAAAGTCCAGACCTCACTCTGATGGAAATGCTTTGTTCATAAAAGACTTGTGCCTAAATGAGACTCTAAAAAGCTGTTATATCACTAATTAGGTTTTATCAGTTTTAGGATCACACAAAATAAGAACAATGAATGATGTTTTGTTTCCAGGTGAAGATGGTGAGGTACGGCAGACAAATTGTGTCTGTGGATGTGGACGCAGGAGTCCTGCTGTTTGACAGGAAGTCGAGCTCATTTGGTATCGAGAAAGTCTCGCATAACAGAAGTAAGAAAATGATTCTTTTTAGAGCTTGTAACATTTCTGTTACAATTCATGCCATTATCTTTGCATAAGTGTCATTTTTAGCAGTAGATGGTTTACAGTTGCTCAGATTTTACTGCACACTTTCATGTAGGGAGGATTTTTCACTTGTAAATTTCTGAGTATAATCAAAAGGAACTATAAATATGTGTTTGTTATATTCCATTAAATTTGTACCAGCCTTTTAGAAGGATGTTCTTTACCAATACTCTACAGAAAATGTAATATTTCCCCATATATCAGTTCTTCAGATTGTTAAGTTCCAAAATCACCCAGCCAAGATCCGAATGGTTGTTGACAGCTACCACAGCACAGCGCGGGAGATGACATTTGAGAGTGCACGGGTAAGGCAGGATGATAAGATTAACCTTTCAATTAAATTAGCTGCTTCCCTTACATGTTTTCGTTTCATCTCCGTCAGAAGTGCGACTCGTTCTGCCAGCTCCTCCTGCTGATGAAATCCAGGCACTCTCAGCTGGAGGAACCTGATATGGTCTCTGTGTTTGTTGGCACCTGGAATATGGGTAATCACTTGTGTGCTGACACTGATTCTCACTGGCTTCTGAGAAAAAACTCAATAAGAGCCAAGCTTCCTGTTATTGTGTCTGCAGGTGGTTCCCCTCCTCCTCGGACCCTGCAGTCGTGGGTGACCTGTTGTGGTTTGGGACACACTCCTGATGAGTCGACCGCTTTGCTTCCTCACGACGTCTACGCATTAGGGAGTCAGGAAAACCCTCAGGGGGAGAGAGAGTGGACAGAGCAAATCAAAGCAACTCTTCGCAGCTACACTCAAATCGACTTCAAACTAGTAATTATCTCCACACCTGGTTTATGAATTTGTATTAAGAGTGCTATCTACTTCATTTTTTAAATAGCTGAATAAAGTTAAAACAATGTATTTGCATCCAATGTTAGGACACGTTTGTTTTTTCTTACTGTCTGACATTACTTTAAACCCAACTATTTCTGTTCTTGGTAAGTTAGTTACTAAACTGATGAGAGAATAAAGCTTTTAAAATTCAAAAGTTTACATACTCACAATATTTGAATCAATTATATAAAACTGATTTTGTTTTAAATTTTCATCATGTTTTAATGTTATTCCCTCATCAAAAATATGTGATCACTTCCTGAAGAAGGAGTTTCAGAAAGAAAATTAGTTTTTACAGAGACAAAGGTCCAATTTTTAATCATATTTAATATATAAAGCATTTTCATAACTGAAGGTAACATAGTAACTTGATTGTGCTATAAAATGGCACTATGTGTCTGTAAATACTCCCCTTTTAAATGCAATCATAAATCTAGGTTTATTTTAAGGCTTTTCAAGATGTCAGATTAATCTGTGTAAACAACTGCGAGCACAAACACCATGAAAATGTCTTTATACTGTTCAAGGTGGACATGGGTTCTGTGTCACAGACATGAAAGTGCTTCGCAACTCCAAGAGAAAAACAAAACATTTTGCAAAGATGTTATCCAAAACGTGTAAGAAATTGTCATTGTCAATAGAAAAGTCCTGTGCTGATATGGGCTGAAAAGTCACTCAGAGAGGAAGAAGCCAATACACCAAAAGTAACATAAAAAGCCAGATTACAGTCTGTAAATGTCCCGCGGTATGATGAAACTAAAATTGAAGCGCTTGGCCTTACTGATATGAGATGAGGAGAAAAAAAAACACATTTAGTACACCATCTAAACATGTATTTACAACATTTTGTTGTCGTTTTAATGCAGCAGACACTAGTGCACTTCACAAGATAAGACTTTAGTAGTTCAGTTACTGAATCAGCTAAAAAAAAAAAAATAGAGTAAAGTACACAGGAATATACAGAAAACAGGTTTCACGAAATAAAAAGTATGGTATAAATGAGAATATAAATGCGGTACAGACAGTTTATGCATGTAGATGATATCACAGGTGTTTCACAGTAGGCAAGGAGCCTATGCCCACTGCCAAATCAGTTACAAATGGGATAAAGGTCAGCCAATAAAAGAGTCAATACTTTAGAGCAGTGGTTCCCAAAGATTTTTTGGGCCCCTCTATGGATTACAATAAAATCCCCCCAAAAAAGAAAAAAAAAAATCAACTGGGCACACACATCGTTCAACCAGACATAAACCTATACACATATTTTGTTTTCAAACTCCACTGAAGTTTATTTCACACTTCAGGTTGCAGCAAAACACACTAAAAAACATCTTTACAGTGAAACACTTTTGTGTAACAGTTTTTTTATTTTTTTTCATCCATACCGTCTCCCGTGCTCCCCCTGTAATGGCACTGCGCCCCCCTTCGAGGGCGTGCCCCTCACTTTGGGAACCACTGTAATAGTCCTACTTAAAATATTTGTTTAGCTGAAAGTGAACTTTAACTTCTGCACCCTGAAATACATTTTCAAGCACCTCATGGCTCAGCCACAATTTGTTTATTATTTGGCTAAGATTGCAGCAATTAATTAAAATAAACACTGGAGATAATTACTTAAAATGTTTACACATATATTATCCTGTTTCAAGGAGATGGTTGAATAGATGACCAAATATATGCAAGTTCAATTTTCTGCATCATGCTTTAAATACCCTCACTTGCCCTTAATAGTCACATAATTAATGTAATTTTTTTTTACTTTTTAGCATTTAAATATTGCGTAGATATCATTGGTCAAAGCTAGCACAGATAAAGAAAAAAATTACCTGTTGGTCATTTAAGGGGCCTTTCTTGTTTATTTCTTGATAAAAACACTTTGTAAGAAGAATATTTCTTTTTAGATTTTACCTTTCTTTGCTGTGTTTTCCATGGGGTGGATATAATGTACAATGTTAGATTCAAAGTGTAATCCTTTCCTTATTAAAATAAATCTGTGGAATGTCATCATCTGTTCATCTTACAATGTGTACTTTTTTCTGTTTGTGTATAAATGTGTTTAATCAATAGTGCTGATGTAGTACAAAATTCAAGCTTGTTCTGACAATAATGGGATATAGTGTATCTGATTAATTTGTTTGAGGAGTTTGGATTTAACTAAAAGGCAATGTGCAGCGTTAAGTTTTGGAGTGGAACGACATCACAGCTAGCAACTCATTTCTCTGACAAAATAAAGAAGAGGAAAGTGGGGAAGCTGCTCAGAGTTCTGAGCTGCAGTTATGCACCAACAGTATAAAACACTGAAAATACTTAATATTAACTTGGTGTGATGTGAATTTTATTTTTTGTTAGAATTTTTTAAAAAAAAGTTATAAAGTTCACGTGTGACTAAGGGTTTACATTTTTTTGATGCATTACCTTTTTATCCTTTTTTGTTGAGACAAAACAATTTTTTATTTGATAAAAAATTGTAATTTAAAAAAATATATTTTTTATAAAAAATATATGCATATTTTTAATGTCTTTTAAAAATAAAAATATATATTTTATAGAAAATGTTTTTATAAAAAAATATTTCTTTACACAGTTTGGTATGAGTTATCTGTTAGAAAAAGTGTAATTGCTATCTCGAAACAACCAATCAGAGGCATTTAATGACAATCTCATGAGGTTGCTCATCCTCCCTTGCTCACGCACACACAGGTAAGTACATGCACACAGAAACAACAATGTTCAAAGTCCAATGTTTTATTACAATCTGGCAAGTGATAATCAGCTATTGTCAAAGAAACTATTTAAGGGTTGGATTAAGGCAGAAAACACCAAGTAGACCAGGGACAGACTGAAAATGGAAACGTTGATGCTTTTCCATGCTTTGCTACTACTCTGTGGTCTTTCCACAGCTCAGCTTGAGGCAGACTCCCACAGTGAAATAATTTCACATTTAAGGCAAACTGGATCACAGGTAGGAGACACAGAAAACCTCACAAATAATCAGCAAACCTGCACACAGGACATCAATGCTGTGCTGAGAAAGATGAGCGCATCGTTGGCCGGAATGAAGGTTGACATGGAGTACGTAAAGAAAGATAATGAAGGTATGAGGCACCAGTAGATGCAAATCCGTAGGAATAAACTGCTTTGAATTATCATGTTCTTTATATAGAAAATACATTAACGTTCACTATTTACCACAACAGCTAAGGCACTACAACTTCAGTTCCAGAAGGAGGAGCTGGAGAAGCTGAAACAACAGAACGAAAGTATGAAACAAAGAGAAAAATATAGAAGTAAAACACTGAAAATTTAAGTTTTGACACATTTCAGGTTTTTGTATGGAATAATTGTTACAGTTTAACATTTATTTAATGCCAAAAGATATGGCTCGAAAACTGTACTATGTTTACATAATTTTGTTATTATATTGGCTAAGTTGAACTCTGTTGCATTTTATTGTAAAATCAGTTATCCACAAATGAGAAACAATATATAGAGTTAAATACACCTCGGCAATTCACAAAACAGCTAGAAGTAACCAAAAGTGTGTCTGTAAAGCTTCACTGACAGTGGATAAAAATGAATTGTTGGCAATCATAAAAGAAATTCTAACAGATAACTTTCCTTGTGGGTCTTGTATTTTCTATTCAGGAAATAAATGAAATTAAATGTTCATCCATCCTGAACGTTCTGGGTAAAAAAAACAAAACAGAAAACTGTTTGAGTTGGACATTATCCATTCAAATGGATGAAAGTTGAAAAATATAGCATCAATAAGCAATGGTTTTATCTAAATGTTTATTATCAAAACACATCATGGTAAAAGTTTGTTCTCTTCAATTCTTCAGTCAAGGAGAGAGAGATGGAAGTCCAGAAGAACGAGCTGGAAAATCTAAAACAACAGGTCCAAGGTATTTTGATAATGATAAAGTGACTTACAAATTGGAATAATCAATAAAGACATCATCTTGTTTTATCACCTTTAAGTCACCTCATCTCAAAGCCAATCAGAATTATCAATTAAAACTAATTAAGCATGGTGTGGGTTTCAGATGATATAATAATTTCATAAAATCATGACAATGATGATTCAATAATCACCATGACTCTTATATTTGTATGATTTCAGCTCAGGCAGAGGAACTAATCAGAGTTAAAGCCAAGGCAAACAACACTGAAAACGAAGTGAAGATTCTGAGGAGAGAAGAAGAAGGTTTGTGAATTTAAAAATAAACTCACTGTTGTAACAATCCTATCACTCACCAAAGGTGATTTAAAGTTCACCAAGATTTAAACTGGATACTAATAATTTTTGAATAATGTCAGGATTTAATTTGATCTTCTTAAAAAAGAAGCGAGACTTAAATGTTCTGAATATAACATTAACTAATGTGGATTCTTTCAAATGTTTTTCAAAACAAATTATTGTTTAGATTATAAATAACTATTAAAACCTAATAAACTTAAGTTTTGACCTCACAGTGAATCGAGTGGCTTTCTCAGCCTCCTTGCTGGAGTCAGGTGGTGGAGACATTGGACCATTTAATGCACAGACGCCTCTGATCTTCAAGCGTGTTCTTGCAAACATCGGAAATGCATACAACCCAAATACAGGTACCAGAATTTTTACATTACGATTGGTATTATTTATGGAAACTATAAAACTGAACTAAAACCTAAAAACTTGTTCCTCAGGGTTTTTTATTGCACCACTGAGAGGAGTCTACCACTTTGAGTTCTTTGTCTTTGGACATGGACATCCTTCACATGGTTCAGGTGCTGTGTTGTTCAAAAATGGAGAACATATCGTTATTGGATATGAACATCAGGCTTCTATCAGTGTTAATGGTGGTAACAGCGTCACCTTGCTGTTAGAGGTTGGAGACGTTGTGTTTTTGCGTCAGTGGCAAAACTCAAGGATTTTTGATAACCAAAATCATCACACAACCTTCACTGGTCATCTGCTTTTCCCCATGTGAGAATCAAGGAGTCCAGATTTATTTCAAGAAAACGTATCACCATAACATTATTGTCTGAATTGAATACTAACTTTAAGCTACATTCTAAAAAGTGTTTTTGGCTGTTGTTAATTTTATGGACTTATTTACATTAATCTCACTTAATTCAATTGGTGTAGTGATGACAACTTACTTTTTGCATTCAATTAGCTTAAAAGTTACAAATCTAACTAACTTAAATTAACTAAATTAACTTAAAGGAACTTTTTACTTTGACTTTCTTGAAACAATTGAGTTAAATGCCAGTTTCGTAACCTATGTCTGATCAATTCAGTATATTATGATCATCCAACTCAATTTACTAGGTTTTTAGAACTTAATTCATTAAGTGTATTTAATATTACAAATTTAAGTCACGCTTATTGAAATCACTTATTTTTTTCTAATAAATAATTCCAATCTATTTAAATAAATTCTAGAGAAAGTCAACTCAAACTTTTAGGTTGTTCCAAACTAAAAATCTAAAAATATCCAAAATTACATTATCACTCACATTGTACTTAAAATACAGCTAGAATAAAAAAAAAAAATAAATGTATGTTTTAACAAGTTATTTTAACAAAGATCCTGTACACTGAAAAAAGAAAATAGTTAAACCAAGTTAATAAGAGTGGGAAGACATGCAGCAAATATCATCAGGCTGGAATCGAACCTGCAACAGCCACATCAAGACTACGATTTCCTTATGAGTCGTACTTAACTGCTGCACCACCACAGCAGAATGGTGGATAGAGGATCCGTCCCTTGTGAAGTTTGGCTCATGACATCAGCTATCAGATATGAACGCAGCATTAAACTTAATTGTTTCAAATACACTTTTTAGAGTACTTTTTAAAACTTAAAAACTGGATAAACTTAACAAATTGAGTTGGATGATCCTAATATATTGAATTGGTTATACTTAGAAAATTGAGTTGGATAAACTTGATTGAATTACTTGTTACCAGTTGAAGCAAATCAATTAAGTTGATTCAACTAATTTCTTTTTACATTGTAGTTAAAAAGCATTTTTACATTGTTAGATGTTTTAGACATTCTGCTTCCCTGGTATTATTACATCAAACTAATTCTCAGCAACCATGAGTGGTGGATTTCTTGTTAAAAATGTTATTGTGTTTATTTTAGCAACATCAGAGAAAACCAATAATAAACGTTCACTTTTTTTAGAGCAAAATCTTTACTGGATGAAAATGTTTTTTGTTTTAATAGAATCTCTAGTGTTTAGCAACTGTTTATTTTAGAAGTAAAATAAAGTCTATCTTTGATTGAAACATACTTTTGTCCTTTTTCAATATTGCAGCCTAATAGGGTTGGTAATAACATAAGAGTTGAGGTTTTAGAGCCAGGCTTCAAAATACACAACACTGATGAAATGCAAAAGGTAGGCATTTCTTCTAAATTCATGGAAATGGTAACCATGGAGAAACAAATAACAGTCTCACAATATTTTTGAATTTTTCTCTTCTTCACCTGATCAACATAAGGCTTTGGTGTCGATCAGAAATGAAGAAATTAGTGTGGTCATAAAGTGTTAATCATAAACAGAAATTTCCTCCGTTGCTGGGTTTCCCCTAATAATAATAATAATAATAATAATAATAATAATAATAATAACAATGTTACTGTGACAACAAACAACGGCTAATTTACAGTCATTTACTATACAAATTAGTTTGATTTTTTTAGATGTTACTTTTCTTTGTTGTGTGTTTTCCATGTGGTGGATATTTCTGTTTGTGTTTGAATATGCTGAAACAATACTGCTATGATGCAGAGCAAAACTCTAACTTGTTCTGACAATGTAATATTGTATATCTGATGAATTTATTAGAGCAGTTTGGATTTAATTAAAAGGTAAATCATCAAAAGAAGTCAACCAGCAGGCCATTTCCCCAAGGCAGTGTGAATAACTGTAAAACAAGAAGAGTTCATTCATCGGGTAAAGACTTCACTGGTGGAACTGGAACTGCATTAATCAGTAAAAAAGGTCATTTACATTTGGTGGGCAAACATTAATGAAGTCTTCACTTCCCTATGAGTGACAGAAGATATAATGAAAAAGCCAAGATAAATTAAACTTTGCTTCCAAATCCTAGTTTATTTATTTACAAGACAAAATCAAACTGTTATCAGAACAAAATAAACAAGCTGATTTTTAAGCAACATATCCATATGGGTAACACTTTGTTTAAAGGGTTGTGCATTAGACATGAAACTGTCATAAACATGACATAAAACCCACTATGAACATGAAAGAGTCTTCATGAATATGACTGTTGCCATGAAGTGTCATTCAATAAATAATGACACTTTTAATGCAAATTTGCAATAAAAGTACATTGAAAGTGTGAACTTTGCATTACTTGGTAAATAATGACACTTTTAAAGCAAAGTTGCATCAAAAGTCCACTAAAATTGTCAACTCCAGGCTCTGTTCTGTGGAGCAGAGCCTGGAGGATGAAGTCTGGAAGAAGCCCGGGAAGATGAAGGTGGATACAAGGAGGAAGTGGATCAAAGCACGGCTCATCCGTTGTTGTTTGGCCTTTTCAAGGAGCTCTTGCGTGGTGATTGGCTGAGGCGGAGCAACAATCTGGTGCTTGTTGGCTTAGGCGGGAAATTAGATGAGGCTGATAGGCTGAAGAGAGTCTCCCAGCTTGAATTTATGCCAAGGCTACATTTAGAGTCAAGTTCAATGTTTTAAATCTTATCACTTGTACACACATACGCATAAGCACACACACACACACACACACAGTTAAATATAAAATTCTGTGATTTCTGCCACATAACCTTTGCTATTGACAAATAATGTCCAAAGTCCAATGTTTCAGGTCCTATTGACTGCATGTGTTGAAAAACAATTTGTCCAGGGCTACGCAAATATTCCTAAAGAAACTATTTAAGGGTTGGATCAAGGCAGAAACCACCAAGTAGACCAGGGACAAACTGAAAATGGAGATGTTGATGCTTTTCCATGCTTTGCTACTACTTTGTGGTCTCTCCACAGTTCAGCTTCAGGCAGACTCCCACAGTAAAATGGTTTCACAGGTAGGAGACACAGAAAACCTCACAAATAATCAGCAAACCTGTAAACAGGACATCAACACTGTGCTGAGAGAGATGAGCGCATCGTTGGCTGAACTGAAGGTTGTCCTGGAGTACGTAAAGAAAGATAATGAAGGTATGTTAACTAGGACAAGGGCGGCTTCCAGAAATCACTGCTGTATGAAACTGAAGTGTTTATATTCAAATAGTCACATTTCAATGTTTTTTATTTTACTCCTGCAACAGCCAAGACAAAAGAACTGGACTTGCTGAAACAACAATACCAAGGTATTTATAAGACAACATTTAGCATAAGAAGGACATTATATTGTTTATAACTATGAATTGTCTGTTTGGTTTTTACTGTTTTAGAGCAAGAGACAAAAGTAAGAAGTCTTGAGCAGCAGTACCAAGGTATTTATAACTCTAACAATAAGTCATTTTATGTAATAAATCACACACTAAAACTATTTTTTTCCAATAAATGTTATAGGAAAAACAAAGCAGATTTATTTGAACAATTTTCAAAATCTCAGAATAGAATAGAATAGAAATCTATCAGAAATTTGTCTTCAAATGGTCTCTAAACACCTACAAAAACTCCACAAGTCATAACTACTGCGTTCTCTATGTCAGTGAAACAAGTGGCTTTCTCCGCCTCAGTGTTCACCGGGAGTACTCAAGGCTATGTAGGACCACTTAACACAGAAACAGTTCTGGTCTTCAGACATGTTGCTACTAATATTGGGAATGCCTACAACCCACACACAGGTACACAGATTTATGTATTCATCTGTAATGAGTTGCTTTATTTCAAAAGTCTGACAAAAATCTGGTTAATTCTCACTAATCCTACCAATAATTCTATAAAATTTTGACAGGGATTTTTTCTGCACCTGTCAGAGGAGTCTATCATTTTGAGTTCTACCTTCATGGCCATGGACATGCATCACATCCTACAGCTGCTTCGTTGGTCAAGAATGGGCAGCAAATCTTCACTGCATATGAATGGCAATCTTCCAATTCTGTTAACCCTGCTAATGGAGTGATTTTACATTTAGAGTCTGGAGATGTTGTTTTTGTGCGTCTCTGGGGGAACGCAAGAATTTTTGACAATGTAAATCATCACACAACCTTCAGTGGCCATCTGCTTTTCCCCATGTGAGCAGGAAACTTATCTGATTTTCTTTGGCGATCAGGTTTTATTTTTGTGACTCATAATCAAACTTTGCAGAAGGATACATTTTTACATAATGTTTTAATGATGTTAAAACAAAAGTATTGGCAGCAGAATTTGCTGGCTTGGTCAGTGTTACGGCCGGTGGCCTTGTATGTTTTCTTTTTCTCTTTCTTTTCTGTATATCTGCAGCTTCCTAATCACATTAACTCAACTGGGAACTGGGTGCAGCCTTGTCCTCCTGTGCCACACTCTGATGCCTGCAGCAGAGCTGATTGGCTCACCAATTATCAGCTCCACCAATCCCTGATGAGGCCTCCCTTTTTAAATCCAAGACTCCTGGGAGCAGGCGTGGCTGATTCATTGTTCAGACAGCTTGCCACTTTTCTGGGTGTTTGTTGACTGCTGTACACAGCTTTGTCTTTTTGTGAGCTTTTTGTAAATCCTTGTTACCTGTGATTGTCCCTGTGGGGGTTTTGTATGTAAGCTCAAAGTAGCCTACTAGAGATTTGTTGTTTATCCGTAGGATTTTGGTCCTGCTTGTTTGGTTAAGATGTTTGGTTTACAACTCTGGTTGTTTTGTGGATATTTTATTTAGTTTTCTTTTGGTTATAAGACCTTAACTGTTGATTGTATTTTTTCTTTTGCCTTTATATTTTTTTGTTAACCCAAACAATGAACCCCTAACTGATAAACCTTAAACATCTAGGTTTCTTTAATGTTACTTCTCCTTCCCCCTAGCTGAGCTGGGTTGTAACAGTCAGTACAGTACTGGATTACACTTATGATCAGTTTTACATCAGCAAGTTCAAGTGTCTGTAATTTTACTCATTCAGAAAAGTAAAATCCGATCTTTAAAAAAGATGGTTTATTTCAACTTTTGTTTTGTTTAAAATAATTTAAATGAATGCCTAATTTGGAGCAAAAAAGAAACATCAATATAGAACCAGAATACTAAGGAATTTATTAATTCAATTTTTAAGCAGAATTTAGCACATTTACTGAAGACTGCAAGAAAATGTGTCATTTTTTATGGATTTTAATTGAATGTTTAATCACATTTCTGCAGTAACTTACTATATGCCGTGATGAGGTTCTTTGTTCTAATTGTAAATGTTATATTTTCATTTGCTGTAAGCTGAAAATCAACATAATTAACATAAATAAAGGTGTTTCAAACTATTATATTTCAATTAAAATGTTAATGAACCTTTCACTCACATCTTTGTTGGGCTTTGCATCAAGTAACAGATGGGTAGAGGTTTTATTGCCAGGCTTCAAAATACA
>CAEGAG010015606.1:0-39275 GCA_903067065.1 Brachyrhaphis terrabensis | reverse complement strand
AGTGTTGCTTCCTAAGTGGACAGTTTGATTTCACAGAAGTTTGATTTACTTGGAGTTATATTGTGTTGTTTAAGTGTTCCCTTTATTTTTTTGAGCAGTATATTTAAAGATGTCAGAAATATTGACACACTTTTGAAACATAGTGCCTCCCAGATATCATGGCTGACTATTTTGACATCTTTATTCATGTTTACCCAAAAGAAACATAAAGCCAGTACTTGTCAAATAAAAACATTTGTAAGTTAAAATACTTGTTGAAAGAGCAATGCATACTTGTTTCCAACTTTGACCACCAGGTTAGGATCATCTATAATAGATGGGTTCTCTGAGAACTGCTGGTAAGAAACTGCTCTATCCAGGAATTGCTCTGTGGTTTTAAAAACATACACAATATAGAAAAAGGATAAACTGATGAACAGAAACAGGGTTAAAACAAAGTAATTAACACAAGATTTTTTTTCTGCAGAAAGCACACATAATATTCTCAACTTCACTTGAACATTTCTAAATGTCGCCTTATTTCTTGAAAGAAACGTGACGAACAGTCAATGTTAATTTTTCTACCTTTTGTGATCTCTTTGTTGTCTGACAGTCCTCCACACAAAGAGATGGCAACATGAGGCAGGTCGGCTATCTGGTCCAACAAACTGTCCACTCCGCTGTCCACGCCGCTGCTGCCCACTGACTGAGGAGACTGGTTGGAGCTCCTCACGTCCATCATAATCTCTGAGTCCCCCCTCATAGAGCTGCCTCCTCCATCACTGGCGAGAAAGACACATGCAGTCTCAGCAGTTATCCTAAAGGATTTTTCTGTAAAACTATTGTTAAATTGATTATAGTATTCTCATCATACTACTATATAGCCTGCAAGATTGAGAGTTTGTGTAAAAATATGGAATTCACAACAATAATTTCTTAGCAAAATGTGTTAATAATGCAAACATGTAGAAAAGTGAAGTCATATTGCTAAAAATGATACTTAAGTTTACCAAACACTGAAGCAAGAGTGTCAAAAATGAAATAGGTTGGATGTTGGACAGAAGCACCTGAAGAAAATTTACCTTTTTGGGAAGTAGAGCGCAGCAACTTCAGGCTCCAGCTCCGTAATGTCATCCAGATAAACACCATCAGCCCCCAGATGCTGGCTTCTTTTTTCTAAAAAAGACAAGATTATGTTTTTTTTATTTATAGCACCCATAAAAATATGGTATTTGAATTGTTTATGGCAATGCAAAAGGCAGCCACTACCTTTCCTCTTCGATGGCGAATCAGTATTTCTGACAGGACTTCCTCTGTAACTTTCTTCATTTAGATGACCGGGGAGAGACTTTGGGGACATCGAACAAGCTGTCTCCACCTCCATAGATGACGGGCCAACATTCTCAGCCTCTTTGACTACATGGGAAAAAACAGCAGACACCAACTGAAGGATGAAAACAAGCGAATGAAGCTACAACTACCAAAACCTACATAACTGTGACGACTAATACTGTCGCAGGCCAATGACAGAAACTTTCTAAAAGCTAGCATTGAGGTTTTTGATCCAACATTTTTTTTTTCCAAACTAGCATTTCACAATCCCAACCCCGTAAAGACGAGAACAACAAGCCTCAAATTTTCAAACACACCAGAATAAATGACTAATTATATACATATATATTTAAACAAATTCTATTTTTACTCTTGGCATACAATGGACATACTACATAACGAGGTATAAGATTGCCACTAGAGGGCAGTAAAGTTTAAACTGAGTTTACACCTCGTAAACTGACAAATAATAAAATAAAAGCATATATATTTCACTTTTGAAATGTTTTACATGGCACCATTTGACCTCTTAAATTCAAAGAAGTCAGATGTAACCAAAATATTACAATAATTTCAAAGGTTTAATCACTGATATAATTATTTTTGTCCCACTGCAGAAACCAAATTTTTGTTTACCATTTTCTTCTCCAAAGTTCTGCTCAGATGTAATCTTTAACTTCAGCCTGGGCTCACAGCTGTTTCCTTCTATGTCCATTGTCCCGTCAGCAGCAGTGGTCTGGGCTGACTCTAAGCCACAGGGACCCTCCGGGGCTGACCCCGTGTCCGTGATGGCTCTGAAGTGGCTGCTTGCAGTCAGCGGGATGGAGACTGCTGCAGCTGAGTCCTGCTTCTGGCGAGAAGCAAGGAAGGATGGCTGGAAAGAAAGAAGATTTTTCACTCTGGAGTTTGTGGGGGGTTTTTTGTTCCCAGTTTCATATTACTGCATGCCCTCTAAAGCCCAAACTTGTAAGTTTAATCAGTGTAGAGACAAACTGTTCCTGCTGAGTAGCTGTAATTTTCTTATTGCTGATTATCTGATAATCCCTATTTGTATCTATTTAAATATGAATTTGTTTGCAGAAATACTCAAGAAAGCTGTTCAGAGTTAAAGCTTGAGTTTAAATAAAGCAAGTAAAATATATAGTTTTGCTCACTGGTTCCTGGAATTATAGTGGGACAACACATATAAGTGTGTTGCTGCTATGAATACACCACTGATGCTGTAGATATGCGTTTTTGCACAAGATTATTCACATCCTTGGCTGATTTAGACTTAAAATTATTTCTATTCAAGCAGGACATTTGATTCTGACAGGAAATAAGACACTATCTCCAAAAAACAATACAACAATGTAAAAGGAGTGTAAAAAAAATATTCAAAATGGCATTCTGAACTTAATTTATACATTTTTTAATATATATCTGTACAATCATTATAACTGCTTTTCTTCTTTTTCCATGTATCCATTTATCTTTTAACCAGTTATACTTTATGATGAGCTCCAAGTGTTTAATCTCACCTTTTGCTTCCTCCACAGATACACTTTAAAACTGTATTATTGGATGTCAATAAAGTAACTAAAACTTTTAAAGACTAAATCTGACAGGGTATTTTTTTTTTTTCTGTGAATATAGATAAATAAAAACATGTCAGTGTGTGTATACCTGTGCAGCCTGTGGCAGCTCCCCCCAGGTCCACAGCATTTCAGGATTCGTCTGATTGGTCAGTTCTGAGTCACTCTTCGGTGTTGATGATGCCGAGTCATCTGGACTGCTGTAGAAGTACATTTCACAAGACACAAAATTAAGACCAAGCAATCTGTGCAAAAGCTGATTTATTGTACACCCGTTTCAGTATTTTCATTTCTTAGTTGAATGCTCTATGCGGAAAGTGAAAACAATCAAAGAAGATACCCCGCAAGGGAAGAACAGCGAGACGTGCTCTGAGGACAAGAGATGGACAGACCAAAGGATGGATGGATGGAGAGAGTCTTCTTTATCACATTACTTTATTAGGGGGATTGTAAAACACACAAAAACATGGAAAAAGGACATGAGAATCAGAAAAGCAAAAGCAAACTGAGGCTAAACATAAATGCTGTCAAAAAAAAAAAAACAGCTTGAAAGAAGCATAAAAGGGTGGGACATTCATAAAATGTGGAAGCCTAGGAGATTTGTGTCAAAGTGATACCTTTGTGATTCAGTCCACTCGGTCATGTGGTATGAATTGCTGTTGGTTGTAGGATCCAGATCATTGTACGCTGGTCTGATCACAAACACACACACGCATGCAGAAATAAGTACCCAAACTGATTTTTCCACAAATGTTTGAAGAGATCCAGAGCTATTATCACGACAAGTAATATTATTGTGTTTTTACTCTGAAAAACAAACTAGTCTTGTTTAACTGAATCCATGAATTTAAAAACTGCAATGAGTGACTTTAAGTCAGAGGAGAAGTAAACCATTAATACGCATTCCTTCATGTGGGATTGGGAATTTTCCCAACTCACAGTTGTGGTTGGACTTTCTAAAAATGGCCTCAGACCATTGCAGTAAGGGCGGTCAGTGAGTGAGTGATCCACAATGTAAAAGAGACGGAGAATATTGTGAGAGCAGGACTAATCCTTGGAGTGAATTCAACAAAGAAAGATGCTTCAAAAAGCATTTCTAAAGTAAACACCTGGCAGGTGCAGACTCGAAGTCTATAATTATTCTTAAATGACTTGTTCTGTTGAAATGATAATGACAGCAGGCGGTAACAACAAAAGGTGTTATTCTTTAGAGATTTAATTACTACTTATCTATATAAAAGATATGAAAGCTAAAACTGTTCAAGGGAATTTTCTTTAGCTCAGTGTTAAAAAAACATGTTGAAAATTTTAATCCTTCTTTTCTTGATCTTAAAGGGCGTTTAGTATGAGCACATTTCAAAATCTTAAAGAAAAGTGGAAACTGCTGGTTTAATGGGACTTTGTGTCTGAGCCAAGTGGGCAGAACTGATCCACAGTGATCTCGTGATTAAAATTGGCTGCACTCCATGTCCCCACACACACCTGCTGCTGTCCTCGTCCTTCTCCTCATCCGAACTCAGATCAATAGTAAACATGTCTTCATCCTCCGAGAACTCCTCCCCACTGTCCTCTCTCCAACCTCCTGCTCCTCCTCCTCCTTCTGGCCTTGCCTTCCTCCTCCTCCTCCTCCTTTTCTTCGATGTCGCTCCATCTTGCGGCCCCAGGCTCTGGACAGGAAGTGTGCTGCAGGGGATGTTGTCTGTGTGATAAAAGAGAGCAGCATAAATATTTTCTTTTCTCAAAATGACAAATTCCATCATTTATTTTTAGCCAAGCGTACCATGATGGTGAGAAGCACCCCTACCCAGTTCAGTCTGCATTAACTCCTCCCCCAGTGTCATGATGGGTGAAGTTGCAAGGTAGGCTGGTACCACTTCCTGTTGACAGGAGGCATGCCTTTATCGTTTGAGGTCTTTGATTCGATAGCTAACAGAGACTCATGAGGTGTTAAAAATGTACAATGAATCATGCTCTGGGCAGAAATATATGTGAAACTTCAAATGTTTGAAATTATTCTGGAACTCTATTTTATGGCCAATGTGATTTTTGTCATATGGTGAAAGAACAGGAGATTGGCAGAAGCTTTCACTCGTTAATGAGTCGGAGACGTTTTTTCACCTCCGGATTTGACATAATCCAGCGAGATTTAGCATTTGAGCCAAGATTAGCTAAATCACGAGTGGAGGGGGGGTTTAAATAAATAGGGGACACGAAGTGCAGACTGGCACATGCCTGGCTGCACGCATGCTGTAGTGCAGGCTAACTCCTTTAGTTGGGAAAGGAATAGAAGCAGTAGTGCTCTGAATGCACACAATGCAAGGATAAAACACATCTGCACTGACATCTGTCCTTCCTGAGAGCATCCAGTCCAGATCCAGTTTGAGTTCAGACTTTTTATTCACTTCTAATTTTCCATCCTCAAAGCTTTACTGCCTTTCTTCCAAAGGCAGCTGAAAATTTACTAACAAGAAACTTGATTTGAATGAATCTAAATAATAAAGTGATGGTTTAAGCTAATTAAATAGGTTTTTCATCTAAGTCAATGACATAATATAAATACTTAAGAAAATGACAATATGAACATAGAGAAATACATTCAATTATGTTTTTTTTGTTGTTGTTTTCACTTTGCACTGCAAGAATGTAGCCGTGTTTCACAGGAGGGACCTACATTATTTGTAAATGCATAAGTCCTGACAAGTCCCGAAGTTTAACTTTACACCCTGAGGAGTAGATAAAGGGAGGGAGAGAGAGTGAGTAGGAGTGAAAAAGATGTCTGGGGTTGATCCCACATAGTTCTTTTTTTTAAAAAAGTTTTTTCCTTCAACATGTGAAACTTTTGATTAGAACTGGGGGAAAGGGCAGAACGAAGACACATAAAATATGTAAATTTAAAAGTTCCTCAAGCTGTCCCCTAAGGTCCTCCTAAACCTGTTCAACTAACAGAAAGCTATGATCCGCTTTTAGATTACGTACAGTACGTCTGTCTGATCCTCTGTCCCCCTGTCTGTCCTTTCTGCACAGATCAGTGACCAGCGAGTTTGGTTGTGTGAACACACAAGGCACAGAGAGTGAATTGGTCAGAACTATAAATAGGTTTCTGGCAGTTTTCCACTCTGTTAAGGGAGGGCCGAGTGAAGGAGAGGATTTAAAGCTACATCCAAGCAGAATAGTATAGTTTATTTACAGAGAAGTTCAAACTCACTTCCTATATACACCTTTGTACAGAAAACGTAAGTTTTAGAAGAGTTTAGTCACTCTGAATGTGAATGAAATCAGGATTTGCTGCACATCCCCTCTAATAATTGCCTATTCCAGGTCATTCTGCATTCAGGAAAGCAGACAACTCTTCTAATGGTGCCACTAATGTAATTGTTACTGCTCACGTTTGTTTATCCCATTAGTAGAGTTGGGCTTTTTTTTTTTTTTCCCTCCAGAAAAGTTGTAGCCACTCCTCTTCACTTCCCCTCTGCCAAACTCCACCTCCAGTGCTCCTCTCTAACCTCTATGCCTCCTTGTCTTTTACTCAAAACTTCTTTCAAAGTAAACACAAGTGTCTCCAGCTTAGTCTATTTCCTGTTAAGCCAGAATTACAGCCGCGAATACCTCCATGTAACAGGATTCCCTTGTGATAGTGTGCCTAAAATGTCATTACGCTAGAGTATTTTTTCTGTTGTGTTATTCCACATAGCTAAAAGCGAAGTGGATAAGTGCCAACGTGTTCTCAGTTGAATCTGTTTTGGGTTTTTTGCAATAAGCCCTGTTTACATTTCCAGACAGATTCTCTCATTATCAAAGTCAGACCCGGGTCTGTGTTGAACTGGGCCCTATGCAGCGTTTACGTTTGGACACCACTGTCCAAAAGACACAATTTTACTAATAGCCAGAGCATCAACTTGTTTAATTATATGCACATTGTGTATTTAGGAAATATTTTAGAGTTATCAGGTCATGCAACAGGTCTATTAATTAAATATCATAAATTGCACTTATGATAATATTTTTAGGATATAAATGATGTAAAGAAAAACTGTAGAATTTATTCAAATCAACTAAAATCAAAGCATTACACTGTAACACTGCCAATGTAAAACTGCATGTTTACACACAGTATGTGTCAGTTCTTTGAAAATCTAAACAAGTTATATGTTTTGATGATTAAAAATATAGAATTATTTTAAATCTAATATTTAAAAAAAGTAAGAAAAAAATCAAGCACAAAAGTTTATTTTTCTTGTCTAAAATCTAAAAGCAACCACAAAATACATTCTGAAGTGTGAGAATTGAAAGGCTCTTGGTCGCCCCCTGCTGGCCTGGTGGCCCCAGGCAGTGGCTTTGTTCTCTTATGCATTTGACCTGCCCTGGCCACAAAGCTGCTGGGTGTGTGATGCTAACGTTACAGTGACTCATCGACTATGTTTTTATTTCAAACATTTATTTTGCTCATTTTATATACATATGTAAAAATTGATTTGTTTGAGGCTGATATAATTATTTTCTTGATATTCATACAGTAAATAAAACTTAAGATAAAACATATGACATGTATTTAGGAAGCATAAAGATTGATTGTAGCAGGGTGACATCTTAAAACACTTTGGATTGTTTCTAGGGTGTTTTTAGATAAACCAGTTTGGTTGAGTTGTTGATTCTTTCTTACTAATTAGAATAATTTCTTCCAGGAAGATAATATCAAAAAAGCCAAAATGACACCAGAAATCTCAAAATATCTGCTCCGTATGCTTATAGATTTATGTCTCATCTGATATTCAAAAGCACCATCTAAACTAATGAGTAAGCAACATAATATTATTGTTCTGACTTGGACTAAGGCCCTTCGGTGTGCTTCTGATACAGTATTCAAAACTTTACCATATTTGAGCAAAACAAACCATGTCAAAAATTTCAGAATAATCAAATGAAAAGATGTTAAATAGTTTTTGATAGGATTTCCCTTCTCTGACAACTTCATGTAGACAACAAAATGCCCCAGGATGCATTTCTGGATTTTCCAGGCTTGTCTGGGCAGGAATGGCAGTTAAAAGAAACAAGTCGTAGCTACAGATCAAACAGTGAATTGTAAAACCAGTAGGAGTTAAAACTGTAAAAGGTGGCAGGAACTAATCGCACTCGTCTGTATGTTATTTCAGGCAGTGAAAACCTACGTCTACAAGTTACGCTATGTTCTGCGCTATAATTGCACGTGTTTATTGAACTGCAGTAATGAATCCGTCAGTCATCACTCACCAGTGTGTCCTCGGTCTCTGTGACAAAGAAAGCCTCTCCGTTCTCTCCCAGCTTCATGTGCAAACTAACTGGCTCTCCATTAATCTCTATGTCCACCTATGAGAAACAAAAGTGTTGACCCTTGTCAGCCTGTTCCAAACAACTCTCTGAAATTTACTTTGCTCTTATGGAAATATCAAAATTTTAGTTAAGGTATGATGCAACAATTATAATGTAATGTCTGAGTTTGTGGCGTACTCCATTTTAGAATAATGGATTGTTCTCAGAAATGTCCATAGATCTTGTTTTATAACTTAATCCTGCTTTAAGCTTTTCTACAGCTGTATTCCTCACCTGGCTGGTGTCTTTCTTGGCCTTTACTATGTTGTTTTTCGCCAATGCACAAAAAAACCCCTAAGACTTTCAGAGAATAGCTGGACGTATAATGAGATTAAAAAACTCACTGGCGGATTTTTTAATTTGGTGACTTACACACACAACTGGAACTTTACAGCAATGAATTTTATTTTGGGGGACAGAGAGAGGGGAGGGATTTAACACAAATGTATCACCGTCTTTTCAAATGTATATTTTCAAAATTATTATATGTGTCATTAATATCCAACTTCACAATTGTGCACTACTTAGCATAGGTCTATCACATTAAACTTCAATAAAATATACTGAAGTTTATCTTTGTAAAATTAGAATTGAAAATAATAAATAAGTGAAAATAATCTAGCAGGGAATTTGTTAATGAATTGCTTGATAAATTGGTACTAGAAATGTACCTTTACATAGTGAAAAATGTCAAAGTTGTTTTTACATTTTATACAGCAAATGTTGTGAAAATAAAATAAATGATAAAATAAACATGACAATGCAGTTGTTTATCCTGTTTTTTTTGTTGGCTTTGTCATTTTTTTTTATCCTGTGACACATTACTTGTACCTATACACACCACCTCTAACAAACAGCATACAGAAAACACAACTAGAGGTGAATGTAAAACAGGGAGACTCTTACCACTTTCTCACGGGACCGCAGCACACCCATCTTTCCGAAGCGGACGTGAAACGGGGAGCACCGCAGCGAGCCATCAGGCTGCCGGACCACGATGACATCAATGCATCCAGACAGCGTTGCAGGGTTGAGCCCCCTGTAAAGCTCCTTGACCTGCACAAACACCTGGCCCGCCAGCTGACCCACATAGTTCATGGTCTGTAGCTGGAAATAAAGATACAGTATATATAAATAATCCTTTGATTTTTATTCAATAGAGTTTATCAATGTTTTCGAATCCATTTCTTCATTTTTGGGATGCTGCTTTGTGAGGAATATGTTTATTCATCTGACTGATGTATGTGCATGAAAATATTGTTTCTAGATGTTCTTGCCTCACGATAAAGATGCTAAAAATGAGATTGTCGAATGTCTCTTCTGCTTCTTCATGATCAATCAGGGACAAGATTACCTCTAAGAGACTGAAGATGCCTTATTGTTCTAGAATCTTAAAATCTTTGAAAATTCCTAAACCATCGCTGCAGATGCAAGCAAAGACATAAACATGCAATATGAAGTATAATTAGAGATTAGAGCAACAGAGAGCATTTAAAATATTTTTTTTCACTGTGTAAAATACATAATAAAACTTGATTGTAGGACATCGTCTTTAACTCAAAGCGTAAATTGGAACTTTCCCTTAAGATATTCAGATTTAATAAAAAGAAAAATGTTAGATATTTATTTTACTTATCAGTCTAGAACAAAATAATCTATCACAATGTATCCTGAAATACATAACAAACACCAAACACCCACAAAGGAAACAAAGTATGAAATAAACTACAGTTGCTGAAACTATAGCAGGAACTAAGACAAAGCAAAAAAGAGCTAAGTGAAATTTATTATGTATAATGTAACAAAGGGATTAGTGGAATGGAGACAGCTGTCATAAGAGCAAAGAATATGTGATATCTGTGGTAGGTGTGCTGACTCAGATACTGTTGCATGCACATAGTCATCCAGACAGCCCAGCATGTCTAACGGAACATGTGGCTTCATGTTACTAGAAGACACGAAGAAACATTTATGATGAAGATGATTTTTTAACAAGATTCAAAGTTTGAGGAATTTCTGCTGTCCAGCAGACCAACAAGTTACTCATCACAGGTTTGTATAATAAAGCAACTGTGACAAAAGCCTGGCAAAGAAAAAACAATGAACAGCCGAGTCATGAGTAATGCAACTTTTCCTCAAGTTGAAGTCAAAATGGAAAGAACGTTAGTTCTAATATTTTACAGAAACACAACACTGTTGAGGCACGAGATGTTGTATTAGTGTGGAAAAGAAATGCTTTTTTGTTATCTGGATAAACATGTTGATATGTTGGGCATGACTGATCGCTCAACAACTGGGAGTGGATTTGTTTGGCACTGATTGTGTAACTGACCGTTCGCCTCACTCTCACTTCCTGGTCCATTTAGTGTCTTTGTCTCTGCAGCAACAACCTGATAACGTGTCCATTCATGTATGCACAGCTTTCACTGTCAACATTGCCCAATAAGTGCACATGCATGTCTCTATACTAACACAGATAAACACAATCTTGCACAGCTATTGGAGTGAAGAACTGCCTTTCAGATCCCGATAAAGTTCAACTCTAACTGCAATCAGTTCAAGGCTAACTGAGACTTTAACTACACCACTGACTAGACTCCCCGTATTAACTTACTGTCTTATTACAAACTGTAGTCTTGACAAAACTAGTATTTGTTTCTGTAGTAATGTGAATAAGCGTTCTGCCTAAAATGACAATTGTTTGTCATTTCAGACAAACAACTGTTCTTGTTTGTCTAAAATGTTTCAGTCAACACATTTCAGCTTTGGACAAAGATAATCTGCATAAACACACCATATAGTGTTTTAAAGATAATTAAATTTTTTAAGAGAAAAAACTAATCTAGCATCAAGTGGAAAAGTAATAACTCACTTTGTTAAATCATGAACTAAGAGTAAAAAACCAGCATATTTTTGGAAAGAGGTTGATTAGCCATCCCAAGTGCTATTTGATGTGTTTCCCGTAGAATCAATAAATCAGGACCCATCTACCGACAAGAAGTAGGCTAAATGATCTCAAAAGCAATTCCTTTTACCCTGATCTAAAGAAATACAAGAGCAGCATAAAAACAGAGACATTCCCAGTTTTCTGTTTTAGAAGAGTTGCAATTCCATTTTGAAGTGTTTGTGACAACAATGTAGCGAGAGACATGATCCACAAACAGAGACAACATGAAACAGGTCTAGTTCATCTTGATTAAGGGCAATGATCATGATCCAGCAACAGAAAGAGAGACAGGCAAAAATAACATCCATCAGAGAGTTCAAAGGTCAACAGTTGGAACTGTTGGAAGGTTTTTCTCCTACATTAGCATAAAACTAACAGAATTCCAGAAAAAGAATGGCACAGAGGTGGCTGTATGATGGTCTGGGCTACTTCCAAACATGGTAAGCATGCCCTATTAATGTAAGGATAACTAGGAGTGGCCTAGTTAAAGTCTGGACTTGAATGAGTCCCAGACGATGTGGCAGACCTTTCATACTGGAAAAGTCTCCAATAGAATAAATTAAAACAATTATCTTGGCCAAATTTTCCCCACAATAAAATACAAAAATCAAAACCAGCTATCCCAAAGCTTGATGGTAGTTGTTACCAAAGATGACACAACTACGGTAGTTAGTAAGTTTTGAAGCTGATTACCATTTCACATAGACTCTGGTTCATTTGAAAAGTCTTGTTTTCTACCTTAATAAGCAAAATAAGCATTTTAAAAGTGCATTATGCATATTCTCTGGTTATCTTGCATGATGCTAACGTTTCTTTGATTATCTGAAACTTGTAAGTGCAAAATAAAAGCAAAGGGAAAAAACTATCTGTAAGGGGTCAAATTGTTTTTTCAAAGTACTGTACACAGCCAGACCCTTGGCCACTCTTCCAGGACACCCCTCTTCCACAGCCAATCAAAGTGTCCCTCTGTTATGTAATAGTCAATCACCAGATAAACCGCATATGTCTTTATGCTGCAGAACGCTTTAAACAGATCTTTACATAAATGTAACATAATTTAAATTCACCTTCACAGCAGTCACGTTAAACTGAGGACAGACTGTTTCTCCTCTAAAGCTTAAGATGAAGACACAAGTTTCACCACTATTAACAGTGAGGTGAGAAAGAGGTCACTGAGAAGCTGGACGGGTTTACAGAGGATGAACTCCTGAATTGCACCAATTGGAGCTGCAGTCTGGCGCTCCAAAATTACTCTCTGCAAATAGATTAATTAGCAATTACCTTCACCGAGGAATGCAACACTTTTGTTAGGATTTTAGTGTTTTAAAACGGTCGTCACACAACACAATTAGCCATGAACCTAAAAGGTGCACAGAGAGAGAGAAGAAAAAAACGCACGTTGCATCTACACGGGGTCGGTGAGTAATGCAGTGAGATGCGTGGCCTGCGTGTCGAAATGTAAACATCAGCGCAAACAAACACACACAGATAGAAGAGGTTCTGCAACCTGCAGTCATTTCAGCAGCCTTCAATTCAGTATAGAAGCTCTGCTCCGAGGAAGCTGCGATGCAGAACAGTGGAATACGTGGGGTGTAAACATCCCACAATAGCCATCCTTTCTCTGCTTACATTATTTATTGACGCAGCTCTTCGCTCCGGGATCTTTCTGCCATTCAATCCTCCCACTCTGTCATCAGCGTTACTGCGTGTCAGTGTCCGGATCAAACATCATCGGTAACGTTCTGCATCACTGTTTCCCTGACATCTGATCGTAGATCCTCTCTGTCTTGCTCCTGAAGGCTGAAATATTCCTCCCTCCACCTCGGAGCGGAGAGCACGGAGGGAGCTGATTGGTGGAGCTGCGCATGACGTCATATGTTATTGTTTTTGGAATATTTCCCATTTGGAAACCACTCTGTGGTAATTTATTGGTTGTTTATTATAATTCAGGACAAGATTAAATCGTATTTTGGTCTGATTAAACACACATTCTATGCAGGGATAGTGTTACATGGTTTATGGTTAAATCATTTGATGTACGAATTGTGTGTAATGTGCAATGTGTAAGAAGGACAAATGCAGAAGTGCATCACATGATCTTGTTGCTTTTAATCGGAGGAAAGAGAAACATTTTTTTCTATAGCTAAAAAAATCTGATATACTGATATCGCTATGTAGAACATTATTTAGATTTTGAAGCAAAACTCAAGCCGATCGTGTAATAAATATATAAATTTCCTTATAGCTTCTTTCTAAGAAAAAAAAAAGAAAACTACATTTATATATGGCCCCCTGATGAGATTGGCTACATGTTTTTTTTTTTTTTTTTTTTTTTTACATTTACAAGCCTTCCTGCTTTTCCAAAATTACCCAGCACCAGATGATTAGCCAGGCTTTCTGCTTGGGTAAACCCTACAATGTTCTGCTAATCATGCATCTCTTTTAAATTCTCATTTGTGGTTTTAAAATAGTGCTGTTTCAATTATGGTGGTGCTTCATGTTTCCATGATAGTCCACAGCATGACTATCAGTGTTTTTTGCAAGTGGAAAATGTTCCCAATGGTCCAAATGGTTTCTATAAGCAAGGAGAAAGCTTTGGAGTCTTCTTTAAGTCATTTGGTTGGTGGAAGGAGAGGAGCAGCAGTGTTACTCTTCTCCCCATGTAATTCACAGGGAAATCTAGTCACCAAAGTTCTTTTTGTGACATTTCATTAAGATAAAAGCATGGGAATGGTATGATGAAAAATTTAGAGGTTTTGAAACAATAATAAAATTGGATTTATTTTTTTTCCTTTTAGTTTTTGAGCAGCAATAACACATGATTTGATTATACACTAATAAATTATTGACCTTGAATGATGTGTTTATTGCTGCCAGGTCACATAAGTATCAGTGTTTTCTAACTAAGGTCAGTTAATTGCAATAATAAATATAAACCTTCAAAAACACAGAAGGTACATGCTGTATGTAAACTTGAGAGAGGAGTGAGGTCATGTTACCCTTAAGAAGAAACATAAGTTTAGTATGTGGCTGTGGAGACAAGAATAGCATTGACATTCATGCAGCCTGAAGGCATCAAGTCATGCAAAAGACCCAGTGGGTCTACAGTGAAACTATTGACTTGCAAACAGTCAAAAGGCAAAAGGGTAAAAGTTAATTTCGTTTGTGTTTTAGCACATTTTACTCTGCCCTGTTTAAAAATTAATGCATTTAATAATTTAAAGTCTATTTGTCTAGCCTCATTTTTCTGTCACAAGGTTCTAGCGTCTTTTGAATTCTTTACTCTGGTTAATTCTTACCATTCAGGTTTTCTTTCATTGTGTTATTCATTCTTCCTCAGCTTCCCTCATATTGTTTAATACATTTGATGTTTATTTTTTTGTGGTATGCTTCATATATATTTTTTGGGTCAGTTTCAGACCTCTTGTTTATGTTTTTTCTGCACCACCCACATATTTTTGTTCTTGTTCCCTCGTCAGTCTATGCGATTTTGCCTGTTCATTTGCTTCTATTTTAATAGTCATCTTCTCTCATCTGTTGTCCCCATTACTTACGTTTGTCAGTATCATTCATGCCCTGCTGGATTCTTCTGTTATCTTTGCATGTCCTGCGTAGGATGTATGTGTTCCTGTTTCATGATCAGTTCGTCATTTGTAAGTTTTGCCTCCTCTCAAAAGTTAGTTTCTGTGCTTTTGATCCATTGATACGATCTACGATAGCCAGAGAATTTGAAATAAACCTTAAAATCTGACCTCTTTCAAAGTTGTTTTTTTTTTTTTTGTTAATTAAAATGTGGAACTCTGCTAATAAAATGTGAGGAAATTACCTCATTTTTACTGTTGGTATATACTTTTGAAATAAAACACTTGAAGAAAGAAAATCCAAAGTTTTTATCCTTATAGCGTCTCTCTCAGTTTAGTCTTGTTTCTCTTTTTGTTGTTGCTTAAAGTTTCCAAGAACCACCTCCCTGAACTTACACTCAGTTATTTGGGTCTGGTTTTTCTTGGTATTCTGGGCCTTAACGCATTGGGCTGTGTGTGTGGAAACAGCTCCAGAGCCAACACACGTTAGAGTTAATGACTCTATCGATCGAACTTTGCTGTCACTGTGCACATACTTTGCATTGCGTAACTGTGGATCATGTGACCATTCACTTTGGCCTGGGGCCTGATGAACACACAGTTCATACACACACACACACACACACAAATGGACTCTCAGAACCAGGCAGGAAAACAAGGAAACGTGCTGGGCTTTCTAGGAACTGTCCCATTCAACAGGGAGGAACAAAGAAAGAGGGGGAGAAAAGGGATGGAGAAAAACATGACAGTCAGGGAAAAATACTGGACTTGTAAGAGATTCAGGAGTTTAAGGGTTTAGCTAAGCGCTAGCTAAGGCTTATACTGCAAAATGGTCAAGAAGCTGTAGTCAGCTTCTTTAAGCACAACTCTTGACGAAGGTAGAGTCAGAGTTGTGACTCTACCTTCACAACTCTGAAGGTAGATATGAGGTTTCCTTGCATGGATTCGCCAAAAAAATGTTAGGTTTAAAATCTTTACAAAATCTCAAATTACTTTCCATTCTCAAAGAATCATCATGAGATCAGTATTAAATGGTGTCGATCATAAAGCGATCACAATTTTTTGCTCATCAGTGCAGAAGACGACTGACATAAAAAGTATTTTTTTTAAAATAGCAAAAGTCCAAGCATGGCATTAATACTTGTGAAAAGAAATATCAGTATACATTAGCTGTATCCTACACCTTGGTGCATGTTATCAGGGTATTTATGTTTGTGTGAGTGCTCCGATACGTTCTCAGCTACAGTGTAACCTCATGTCAGACACGTGAGAGCTGGGGGCCAAAACAGGGTTTGTTTTGCTGAGAAGGAACTTGCCAACTCTCTCCCAGGCACTACCCCTCTGAGGTCAACAATGCATTCATTTCATCACTGCAGAGACGGTGGGTGTCTGCTCTGGGGATGGGTGGTTGGAGCCAATTAGAAAGCTGCCTGAGACACACACCACAGCCAAGCTATTGAACCCCAAGACTTCAAAAATATCAGCTTAGCTTGTCTTCAATGCCAGGCACACGCATTGTTAAAACCAGCACTACTCAGACAGCAACAACAGAGCATAGTGAATGTCTGTGGTGTGATTTGTGAACGTCATAATAAACAGCTGGAGTATTTATACAACAATTCTACTTCTTTGTAGCTCTTAGTTCTACAAAGTTTGCCTATTTCATGTTTGTCTATCTCAAGATATTTTGATCTAGTTTTTAGCACATATTACATTATTGCATTTAATCTGTAAGCAGCAGCTTGCATATGGTGATGTATAGAGTACATCATATTACTGCATGCTTGATTTTTTAATGATATTTAAATATATGCATATTTATTATCAACCATTGCAATACTAATATAATGATATAAGAAAGCAAAAATGCATAAAGTTAGCTGAAGCAAAACTGGACTCTTCAACATGATGACCCCAAACAAAGCAGCAAATCTAATATGGACTGACTGAGAATTAAGAAATTAAAAAGTCAAAGATGAGATCTTGATTTTATGTGGGGTGAATTGAAATGAGCTGTACATGCAAGAAAACTGTCCAACATCTTAATGTTTACCAGGCTTACAAAATAAGTAAGCTTACTGAACAGGTAACAGCATTACATTGCAGATCACTGTTATTAGTGGAGTATTCATCATTTAGGTTAAATTCCATCAGGCTGAGAATGTTAAAACAATTAAATACATTTTAATTTGATTACATTAAACATAACTAAATTAGGTGTGAGAAACACTGGTGGTTTCTGTTTGGATGTAGGGCTACTGGTAAAAGTTTTGCCAACAACATATGTGACTACCAGAGGGTCAAAACAACAACTTTCATAAGAGTTTAGCCATCAGCCATGATGTAAACAGCCGTAGAAACTTTCTGAGGTAAAAACAGAGTCAACAAAGGCATTGCATGATGACATCATGTTGTTATTATGCAATATCCTTTCTGTTTGACCATATCAGGCCATAGAGGGGTACCTGTGTTGGCTCAACAAGAGCTGCATCTATCAGGCGCTTGGATCTAAACGTAGACGAGTTCAGTGACATAATCTGCACAAGCAGGGTACACACTGAGAACAGCATGTGACGTTTGTGTGTACCAATGAGTGTCATGTGGTTACCACGCAAATACAACTCCACATATAGGGACTATCAAAAGTTTAAACCCTGCTCTTAAGATGTCAGTTATTTTAACTATAAAAAATTAACATAATAAATAATTTTCAACATTTATCCTATGCAATTTAACAAATAAATAAATGGGTTAAAAAAAGCTGCTATAACCTGGAAACATAAGAACGCATCCCCTCAAACTAATACTTGGTTGAAACACCACTTGTTTTAATTTCAGCATTCAGTGTTTCTTGGTACACACCTAACATCAATTATAGTTAATCTGATAAATCTAAAATACATTTTTAGACATTATGTGAAAATTTTGTGAAATCTGCTTATTTTATTCTTTTATTTAAGACATAGTTTTCGAAATTACTTCTCTGAAACATCATGCGAAGTTGTCAGTCAGGAACACTGTATGGGAGATAAAGCCTAAGTTGAAATTTTAACACAATTGGTGGTGGCAGCATCATGATATGGGGATAATTTTCTCCAGATAGAAAAGTTTTAATCATGGTTTATGAAAATATAAGTCAGCTTTAACCCAAACTCTTTAGTTGTTTGCTAGAAAGCTGTAAATCAAGAGGTTTTTCATTTGTTGGGATCACATTGAGGCGAAGCATACATCCAAATCAAGAAACAAACACATAATTGGAGAGAAATTGAAACTTTGGAGTGACTTAGCTAGAGTTGCAATCACAATATTATGGATTAGGAGAGCTGCTTTCCAAGTAACAGAGGATAAAATATCAGCAAGATGTCATGTGGTGTGTTGACAGGTTCCCACCAAAGAAGAATGAATGTTGAAATTGAGTTAAATGGTAAGGGTGTGTGCACTTATGCACCCAGATTATTACACCCAATTTATTTTTGTATATAAACTTTTTCCCTTTAAACGGATTTGTTTTTCACCTGATTGTAGATTATACATGTTATGTTAAAATGTGGAAGAAGTACAGGAAAGATTTATTATGGTCTAATTTTTTACATCATAAAAGCATTTAAACGGGTGTGCATACACCTTTAAGAGCCACAGTACAAAGAGAAAATCACACTGGGAAGTTTTTCTTGGAAAGTAACTGTGGGTCATTTGACCGGACATTAAAGTCCCTCTCCCTCTAACAGCAACATCTCTACAGATTTCCATATAGAGTCAGGTTGCAGCTCATTTCTTGGAGCCATAACTATAATTTCTCTTAGAAATTCTTTAATCTATGACTGATTAAGTCTAGCTCTAACATTTTATAATTCTCACATATGCAGTCTTGATGCACCCTTGTTTGTATATTTCATCAAAAAATGAAGTAAAAATCTTTAGCTCTCTGGTCTCTTCAAGACAGTAATCTTATGTTGAGTCTGTTTTGTAATAAGTGACATTGTTTTAGAGTCTTACCCAAGACCAGCTGTCAGAAAGGCTGTCGGTCTCATTGGGGCAACTATAGTCTTGCTCCTCCATACTGGTCATGTCTCCATTTCTTGATTTGCAGATACAAACTGCTGCTTTAACACCTTTAAGAATTATTGACTGAAGAACCCTCTAAAAACGCAAGAAATGTCTCAAGAATCTTCTGAAAAAATGCCCCGCTGGTCTTCTGAGGTGTTCAAAATGTCTTTGTTCACCGTTTCCTGGTCAAATTTCTTACAAAACTGTCAAATATCAGTTTCTTTAGATTTGTTTTTAACATGGAGTGAGTGCTGTTGTATGAGATGCCCAGCTCTAAAATCTGTGTGGTCTGTTTTTAAGTAAGCAGCTTGAGTCTGTGTGACAAGTGTTTTACACTAAATTTATCAGCACGTCTTCTGGGAACGTAGTTCTAGGAGGAAATCTGAGAGTCCTGACAGTTCACAGACTCACTGCAGACTTAGGTTCTTGTCTTCTGCTCCATAACAACAGCACCACTTTTACTGCCCCTGAGTTTAATATTCTAGTTAATCTTTTTTGAGGTAATAGGTCTGTATTTCACATAAAGACCACAGAAATTCAATCTGAGTACTGAGAATGTGAAAAAGACCTGAAAACAGAGAGCCAACGCTGAACTTTTGAACTAGATTGATACTTCACTACACAATCAAACACACCAAGTTTAAAATATATGTGGATTTATACAAATTGTGTATAAAAATGTACATAGTTAAAAAGCTGCAGAGAAATAACACATTTATGTTCCCTTCACGTATAAAAGTTGTTAAAAAAAATTGTACCAGCACAGATACAGAGCGGTAGTCTTACTTTTTGTACACAAAGAAACTAATTTTTTACATGATCTACAGCTAAAAATATATAATATCTAATGTTTTTTGTTTAAAAAAAGAAAAAAAAAGTCTGAAAAACATGCATCTAAAAAAACTAAACAATAAAAAGTTTGCCAAAAATGGGCTTACATTGCACACAAATGATTGTGTCTTCCCTGTTTCCACCTTTTTGTTTTGCATTCATCCACACAGGAAGTTTGTTCACCCTGATAATACACAGCAAAAAGTGTCTGAAATGTCTGTGTTTTAAAAGCTTCATTATCTTTTTACTAAAATATGTGCTTCACACAGATCTGTAAACGTAGAAAACTTAAATTTCTTCACCAAGGCATCAAGTGATAGATCTAAGCTGAACCAAGAACAAAATGTAAAACCTTCTGTTTCCTCTCTTCAAGTGATCAAACAACAGTTTCCCAGACAGCAAGTAAATAATGTCCTGCTGTGAGCGGTTAAAAGAAAAAAAAACACCCCACTGAATTTCTTGCGACTGTGACTCTTTTGTAGCTCCTTTTGACCATTTGTTTCAGTCAGATATGTTTTCCAGTCAGGAAGAATAGTGGCCGGTCCTCTTTGGCGTTGGCAGTCTGGAACTCGTCGCTGAGCCTGAACCTCCACTGCTCCTCCAGCTCCAGCCTGCCCACAGTCTGCCTCAGTGAGCTGCGATCTGCACTGATTACACACAGGGTTGCACCTACACAGAGGCAGGCAACAGACATTGTGAAGATGAGAGAAGTCCTTTTTTTTTTTTTAATAGGTCGCAGGCAGGAAGCATGAAGAACGAATCTACACAGAGTTCATGTCCTATGTTGAATTTATTTTTGAAAGGTAAGTATGATATTTTGTACAGGCCACGATCACAGAGGGACATTCTGACATTAAAAGCGATACCTTAGATTTGATTCACACTACGATCTGCTGAGTTTTTGTTTATGAAATGTATTTTTTCCTATGGGCCACTGCCAACAATGCAGCACTTTCCAGTATGTTTGTGGTCTGCTGCTGTACCTTTGAGAAAGGTGAAGTTCTTGAGGAACCCAGAGGTCACAAATGTGTCAGGAAAACAGAGAAGAAGCCCACTGAACAGCAGACCAGCGGTGCTGATGTTGATACAGTGAGGTCTGGAACTGACAAAACACACTGTCACCTGTAGAAGGAGAGCAATTTGTTTAAATGTATCCACTTCAACTATGGCACAATTTGTAGCTGAAATCACATTCAAATTTGCATATACTTTATAAAGAGAATTTTTTTTTCTCAGTGTCACACATTAAACCAGGCTAAACTTTTTCTGATTTAGATCAGCTATAGGACTATAAAAATTATTGCCATTTGTTAAATATTTTTCATTTCAGAAATTCATATCCATTTTCTTGATTTTTGGTAGAATTGGCTTTGTTATTGCCACTCTAAAATATTAACTTTTTTATTCTTAAGACACAGTAACTAATTTTCTTGTATGGTTTGGGTCTTTGTTGATTTTTAATGCCTATTTGTGCCAAAATGTTTACTTCCTCTATGACATCTTGAGATGTTATTTTTCTATTTCCACATAATGTCCTTGTCAGTGTGTTTGAGGTGTTGCTTTAAGATGTATCTATACATTTGGATTTTCCCACATTGCTTAAAATTATAGTACTCTTAGTGTACATAAACTCCTAGATTCAAAGAAAGCTGTACCTTTTTTTTTTTTTTTTTTTTTTTACAAATCATCTTTGTCATCATTCTGGCATTTAATTTCAGACAGTGACAAGTTATTATGTGTGTGGATGGCTGGGTGAGTGTTGTTATACCTCAGGTCCCAGGTTGAGGTAACAATCCACAGACAGAACAGGGTGAGTGTAGTTCTTGGTGCTAAGAGGAAACAGTTTCTGGCTGGTGTGTTGGAGGTACTTTTCCAGGAGAAGCTGAGCTGGTGAGGCCAGGAAGAGATGCTTGCTGTCTGGGGCACAGATGTACTGTGAGGGCCCCACTGAGGTGGAAACGTCTGTCATCTGAATAAGAACCAACAGTTTTGGATGTTATTTAACCATGAAGTTACAAAAACATCCTAAACCTAATCCAGAATCAGTTATCACCAGTGTTTATGATTTAACAGAAATAAGGAAAGATGACCTAAACATGCAAGTGTGATGAAAAAAGAGATAAGCAAAATACTTTTTAATGGCACTGTGTCTGAGTTGTTTAAAATGTAAATAAACATTTTAAACAACTCAGTATGCTGACTCTCCTGTCAAATCAATTATTAATTAAAATCATTAAAATATATTTTTTGATTTGTGGCTCTGACAAGGCTTTATGAACTGTGCAGTGTTGTAGAACAACTAGTGGCTCAGTTTGAATTATGTATTAGTGTCTACCTTGGTCTTGATAATGAACGTCCGGTAACCTCCAATGGCAATCTGCTTTTTCATCATGCTGAAGTTGTTGAACCTGCAGACAAGGAGCCCGGCACTGTGCAGCCTCAGGGTGAAGTCCACGTCGTGACAGGTGAAGCGGTTCTGGTCGTATTGGACGTTCTGACTCCGGTCAACATTGAGAAGTAGGAAGTCATGAACGTGACCTCTGGAGAACGGCTCCCACTGTTTGATACCTGATTCAACAGCAAAGCATTGCAGGATGAAATTAACGGAACATGCTGCTTTACCTTTTATAAAATAAAATGTTGATTTGAGTTAAAGTGGTTAAAAATTATTGAAAGATAATGTTTTTTTTGGGCTTGGTATAATATTCCAATCTTAAATGCATTTTCATTAGATGTAAGTAAATTATCAATTAACAGAAATTAAAACTTGAAACATCCATCTATTAATCTGCATAATGTTGTTCACTCCTAAATTGAGTTGCTGAAATAAATAAACTTTTTCATAATATTGCAATACAAATCAGATCATAAAACTGACAATAGTATATCATCAGTGCATAAGAAGATGGCAGTTATATGTTCAATTCAGAAAAGATTTTAAAACTTTTCTTCCAAAATATAAAACTCAAGATAATCACAGAATGCACTGGATCCAATTAACAGAAGATACACCTGACTCTGAGTTTATCTGTTTAGCTTTATTTCTCTTTAGGACAACACATTAGGTGACCAAGCTGTCACCTAATTTTTTTGTAAAGAGTCAATTCATATTAAAGAACAAAATGTAATTATGCGAGATTGTTGCCAGGGCTAATTTTCATCTACAGTCCCTTGGTTGGGAAAGCCAATCACAAAGCAACATTGTACAACAATAAAAAGACAACAACAGTAAAATACCTGAATTTAAAAACGTTAAGAACAACATAACTTCTGGCTATGACGTAGTCAGGAAAATTAACAAAGCTACAATTTTCTGAATCAAAATTCATGAAAGATATTTATATAAACTAATAATGTGTTTAATCTAATTAGTTGCTGCAAACAGCCAGGCATCTAAACAGCAATTAGATGCAAACGAGATTTGGCTATAATGCACTGTAGTTAGGATTGCTTTTGACAAATTGTTACTACATCTGACCAAGTGTTCAAATTGGATTTATGTGAGTAAGTATAGATTTCATTCATATGTGGATGTGAATTGAACTTACTTGTCAAGCAAAGTATCATTAATTAACATCTGCTGTAAATTTTTTAATAAATAAACTAAAATGAAGGAATCTATAAGGTTTTGGAGTTTTTTGGATTAAAAGGTTTTTTGGTAATCATTTTGTTATTGAACCTGAAACTTTATTTTCTCCCTGACATTGTGTTTTCTTACCTGTTATTCCTCGGCTGTTCCACTTCCTTATACCACACAGGCCATACTGGGCAAGGTCTGGGCAGGCCTCCATGTGCTGCAAGACTTGTTTTAGTGACACAGCACGTTCAGCAGGACAACTATGAGAACAACAAAAAGTAAACATGGACTGTGTTAAACCCAGCAATTTTTCCATAAGATCTTCTTTCTCAAACAACAGCATACGCTTTTCTTTCACCTCAGTTTATCGTTGTCTACTGCGTTCCACATAACACAGGAGTCATCAGCAAGGATGATGAAGGGCCAGACATCAACCGATGGGCTACCTCCTTCCACCCGCCGACTGCGCTCCAATTCCAAGTTGTGATAAGAAAGCTCCTTTATCAGAAAGTGAGCAGCACCTGAACATACATCAAGATATGATCATAAAAGTGATTTAATCTGAAAAAATATGTAAAATCCAAACAAAAACGATAACTATGAAACAGAAGAATAACAGAGTTGGTCAGAGCCACATACCGATACCCGCTCCATTGAAGACAGTGGGCAGCACCAGCATGATGTGGTTGGGCCAGTACTTCTTGTAGACAGCCATCTCATACTCTTTAACTACAAGGATGTGTAGATGTGAGGCTCCATCCATCGCATGGTACAGGTTGAACAGACCGTGCTCGTGGCGACCGGTGGTTGGGGTGAAGATTGGACTCTTAATGCAGTCTGGGCTCTGCAAAAGTACAACAAAACAGTAAAATGGAGACATTTTTGTCATTTTATTAATTCAAGATAGCGCTACAAAGTATTTCTGGCAAAACATGAATTTGTATATTTAATCAAAGATTTAACAATTGCACCACCTGGTGGAGAAATGTTGTAACTGCAACCAATCCTTGAAGAATGTCACCCTCAATTAATTTCTCTTTATTAAAACCATAACATGATAATTTTTATATGTAACACAAAAAAATAATACACTTTTCAAAGATAATCTAAGGAAAATATTCAACAATTGAATGGTGCCTCTGGGAATCGGCACTGACAAATTCTGTAGAAAATTTTAAAATACAAAGAACATACCCAGTCAGAAGTGAGAGGCAGCCGCATGCTCTCCAGCTGGCCTCCTGGCTGGCTGAAACTGAAGTAGTGTTCCTTAGATTTTGGGATGATGAAATAGAGCTGGATGTCTTCTCCGAGCAGAAGATGGGTGAATGTGAAGGCATGCAGCGTTGACTCATACATCTGGAATTTGATTAGAGATAGCTCCACTTTATATTTTAGAGGTAGTTTGAATGTTATTTCTCACACTGTCTTCTGTCATTTTATGTGTAAGTAGGTGTGTAACTTGCAAACCTGGTATCTGGGGTTAAAGCCAAGGTACTGATGACACTGCTCACAGTGATGATAGGTATTGTACGCTGCGTACTTGGACAGCTTTATCCGAGATGTCCGTCTGCGCAAGTACACATCCTCCTGGCGGACAGGGTTTCCTTAGCAACACAACAGAGGAGAGAGGAGGGAATAATATTGCAAGATGACTAATTGAACACCTGGACTACTTTTGGAAATTAAAAAATAAACTGCCAAGAGAAAGACTTTATACCATCAGCTCGTGGTTTAAATCCAGGACAGTATACAATGCTGATGTCATCATACTTTGGGTCATGGATGGTGTAGTCGAAGGGCATCGTCTTTATAACTTCTGTGTTTGGCCATGGAGCATTGGGTGGGTGGTACTGCACACCTTCTACCTCGGCTGCTGAAAATGTAATTCACTTTTTAATGCACATTTCTTATGAGTAACAGAACTAAGAGCATAACATAATGAAGACATGTCTTGACAAATGAAGGTATGATTACATGATCTTTACATTAGAATTTGAAGATAAAAAGTTTTTTATAAAGTAATGTAAGTGAGAACTTACTGCAGTGGATGTCCTCTTCATCATAGATATCCACCTCCATTAGCCTGATCAGCATGCGAGACAGGAGGCCCAGAAAATGAAGATATGCCCCTGTTTTCCCCACCTGACCATGAGAACAAACAATAAGACTTCTGAATGGAAGAAAACTAATAAAATGAATGAAAGAAAGACAACCAGACTGACAGTACCTGTGGGGGACCACTAAGCAACAGCCTACGTGGGTGAAAATTGTCAGTTCGTCCTTCAGTGCGATTGCTGCTGTCCATGTGGTAGGATCGAGGGACTGTCCACTGACGATAATAGAGCGACTGCTCTGTGCATGTCATCATTTTGCTAAGCAGAGGTCTGAGAAAAAAAACAATAAAAACTGATTTCAAAATGCAGGCCATTTTGATTTCATCTACACCCTAGACTATGTTTACAGTTGTTTCCACCATTTCTCATGCTGCTGCTGTTTGTACATCTTTTAGGATTGTGCAAATCAACTTCTTCTTCAATTGTTTGCTTTTTGTAAACTAATGGAGTTTCTTAATTTCAGGAAGAAAGAAAAGAAAAATACAGTCCCTTAGAAAAAATTGTAAAATTAGCTTATTTCTAAGGACAGCTAAGTAATAACTGAACTCCACCTGTGTGTAATTTAATCTCAGTATAAATCCAGCTGTTCTATGAAGGCCTCAGATGTTTGTTAGAGAACATTACTGAAGAAACTACATCACGAAGACCAAGGAACACAAAAGACAGGACAGATATAAAGTTCTTGAGCATGAAACATTGTTCAGCCACTGAACCTGGAAAAGACATGTAGTCATGCAGCTGCTTTCACTTTTCAATATGCACAACCTTTTCAAAAAAGATATTAGAGTTTGTAGTTTTAGGAGTAGTGTATTCTTAAAATATATCCTAAACACATTACATTAGGACAGTGCTACAGATAACCGACAAATCAATTTTAATATAGAGAAATAAGAGTTTCTGTTACCTAAAACTGCTTGCCCAAGCAACAGATATGTGTGGCAAGAATGAAGTACACCGTGGAAGGCCACTGCTGTCACTGGCTGTGATAATGTCATAGAGAGCACGGGGGAGGAGCACAGATGGGGGACGACTCAGTCCTCTCGCCCAGGAGCAGCTCAGATTAGGAGAGGAGGCCCGTGGAGATGAGGAGTCCGAGGATGCAGATTTGGAGGCAATTTGAGGTTGAGAAACAGGCTGCTGCTGAGTGGCTGTTTGATTGTAGGACTGGACATTTGTTTGAGATGCTGGCTGACTTTGACCTTGGAGCTGCGCCTGCTGCTGGGAAATCAGCTGGACCAGGGGATAACCCTGAACTTGGGGTTGGCTTTGGAAGTTGGGGGTAATTTGAAAATATGACTGAGAGGAGGTATGGGGCTGAAGCTGAACCTGGGCTTTTGAGGGAAACTGTACGTTGTCCAGGGTTTCTTTTGTAACATTTGGAGAGGTGGTAATTCGAGATGGGAGGGGATCTACAGTTTTACTATCAGGGCATGGCTGGAGAGACTGAGAGGATTGTAAAGGAGAGTCTCCTGGAAATGACCCCAAATGACAAGAGAGGGTTTTAAATTAATAAAGAATTCAGGTCATTTGCAAACTTTGACTGATTTAATTTCTCATCATACCGTTCTCCTGTCCCTCCTCTTCTTCATTGTCAGTGCTGCTGAGTTTCTCAGCATCGCTTTCGACCAAATCACTTCCTGGTCCAGGGTTGTGTGGTGGCCGTGACTCTGCTTTCACCAGGTAAGCAGCTAGTCCCAACTCCTGTTCCAGAGTGGTTCGTTGAAGGTATGAGCAGCTTATCACTCGGAGGTCGCAATACTTCAACGACCTTATACAAAAAAATAAGACAAATTTATCCGCTTGTGGCATTTATTGAAGCTTACTAATTTTCATTAAATTTAAATTTAATGTCGGCAGTCGAAACTCAGTCAATACCTCGGTAATGATTCTCCAAGCGGTTCGGCTCCTGACAAGATCAGGATGCACGGCAGAGCCTCCAGCTCTAAGTAGGTATGAGGAACCCATTCAGCATCCTGGATCTTTAACCATATCTGTAGTGTATTAACACACATATCAGTATATATTGCTAACAGTGTGATAATGCTTTGCATTTCTAATAACATTTGTGTCAAACTGAATCCTATCAACAACCAACACCGTACCTTGATCTGATCAGTGAAAGTCTGTCCAATCGTCAAAGCTTGACTAGGATTCCCCAGAATGATTTCAAAACTGTCCTCCATACCCAGCTGCCTCCTCACTCTGGACAGCCGTCGGTGGGCCCAAGCTGCCAGAGCCAGAGAGGGGATCCGCAGCAGGACCATGTGACCATGATGGGTGGGACACTGCTGAACAGCGGTGAGCAGAGACTGTACAATTTCCATGGTTTCCACAGAGGTGTGTTTGTGGAGATTGTGAGAGCTGCTGATCTTGCCAGATGCAGCCATCAGAGCAACACAGTATTGTTGGACTAATACTGTAGTCCGTATTACAGCACTGTGGAGTTTGGGAAATCTGACAACACCAAGAAGAAACAGTGAACCTCTACTATGACTTGGTTTTAAATTTTATTAGAGTTTAGCTGATTAAGGATGGTGTATGTGGGTGTTGAACCTTTCTTCGAGGGTTGATGTCATGCTCTCAAAGGAGGAATCATATCGCATCAGTGGGAGGCTGCTTCCTGAGCGGGTCGACTCTAAAAGCTCTGACACACCAAAGTACCGTGTCCTCTCATGATACAGGTCCACATCCTACACACACAAGCAACAGCTGACATTCAGACTAACAACCAGACCACATATCCATCCCAAACAGAGCTTAGACTCACATTGCTGAATGCAGACGGCCAGTGGATCTCATTGTAAGGGCTGATGCGAGTGCACTGTGTTTGCAAAGCAAAGGGGAATGAGGTGACGTGCAGAATCAAGATGTTTGTGGCGTCTTTCACCTGCCGGGAGTTTAACAACCGATCCACAAGACCCAGACTGCTGTCTGTGCTGCTGTAAAATGTGCTGATTGGGACAGGAGTCACATAAATACAATGAATGACCTCATCTTTGTTGAATTATTTCATTGATTTAAGCTTTCCTAATCCAAACCTGCTAATATCCCAATGGGCATGGTCATGAACCAAGATGTAGAGTGTGTAGGAGTTGCTCTGTGCTTCCTGGAGAAGCTTGTCAATTCGTGACTGAGCGCTCTGATCCATCTTCACCACATAGCGCTCTGCCTCTCTCTGAGACGCAAATTCCTTCTCTGAACTCCCAAGCTCCTGAAGAACACCTAGAAAATACAAAGGAATTAATCATTTAAATCAGTAGTAATATATAAAAATTAAAAACACTTCCTCTTAGCTTGTGACTATTGTTGAACTAAAAACTTGTCTGATACATACAGGTTAAGAGACAAAGACTACTAACCAGAGCTCCAGAGGTGAAGAACAGTCTGCTGAAATGAGACCTCGGAAGGCGGGACAAGGATGAGGAAGCTGACCCTGTTAAAGGATCCGAGGTCCAGATTCTGTGTGCTGGAGTCTGCGATGGCACAAACATGGGACAGCAGCTTTCTAGCCACCGCCAGCTGTATGGGACGAACCTCACACCACTCTACTCTGTATTCTGCAAGCACAAAGATGGACACTGAGATTATGACATACAAAATGTAAATAAAGTTGACATTGTAACAGAAATTTGAAACTCAAAATATTTAAATAAAACCTGATTTTTAAATGGTTGCTTGTTTGAAGAGCAAATCTTATCTAAGGTATTTTTCTAAAGGTCCTTTCTGAATTGGACAGCCTTCTAATACAGATGTAAAAAAGAATAACATTTCTTCAAGGACACAACATTAATGCAAGTGCCACTATAAATGGTTAACACTCAATCCCAAAGAGCCTTCTTCTTACCTAAACAAGGGGTTTTGGGGCTTGAAGCGGTCTCCTTAGGGCTGGGAGTATCTTTTAAACTGGATGTTTGTGAATCTTTTGGACTAGGTCCGTCTTTGGGGCTATTTGTGGCTTTAGGAGTCTTCTCTTCAGCTAACGTCTGACTACTGGATGGGGGTGATGCTTCGTGCTCCACACTGGCACTGTCCAGAAGGAAATCCATATTACCATCTGAGAAACAGAAAGCCACATAAATATTTTAGAAAATTCTGACAAAATTTTCAATAGCAAATGAACAAGTCAAAGATTGAGAGTTACCTTGTCCGAGGGAATTGCAATAGTGGATAAGTTCCTGTGCAGCCCCTGTGTGGAGTTGGTGGCTGATTTCTTTCAGTCCCTCGTTGGGAGAAAACATGCTCTCTGCCAAGGCACGACATTGATGTTTACCTGAAACAGATCCACAGATGAATTCAATCTCCTGTCCATTTTTACCATGGCATGACTATTTTTATTACACCACAACTCTCACCTGTTACCACCACACAGGACTGAGTTTCTTGTCCTGGTGAAGTGACGATGATGACAACATAGTTTGTGTTTTCAAGCCGTCCATCCACCAACCTACTGAACATTTGCAGAAGCCCCTGAGCCAAGGATTTGACATCTTCCCCCAATACCACCACACCCTCCCCACAAGACGAGGCAGCGAGCTGGGCGAGCCAGGGAAGCTGACTGGGGGTGAGGGGCTGCTGACTTTGAGGAGGTAAAGAGAGATGCTGGGGGAGCCCGGGCAAGCTAGCGGGTACCTGAGGATGACCAAATTTAATCATTTATTGATGTATATTATTTTAACACTGTTGCTTATGTAAATTTTATTAAAAAAATCACAATGCTGATACTTTTCTTGCAACATCTGACCTCTATGCCATAGTGTCTCCCTTGGGTTCCTTGTGTTTGTGACTGCTGAAACTGTCTGATCTCACTGAGGTGTGATTCCCTCCATGACCTCATGAATATCTGCTCCAAGTCCTCAATGAGGGGTACCTGCTCAGTGCCTGAGAGAGAACAAAGCTGCAGTCATACTTTTTACGATCTCACCATTTATGATGGTATATAAAAAAATATGTTGCACAGGTTTATGACTGAAGAAAGGAAGAGCAATTTGTGAAAAATTTAATTCTGTACCCTCTTTGAAAAATGTAAGTGGCTGTTTTGTATGGGTCATGTGTATTGGGACAAAATGAACAACAAATTCATTGTTGTTCCACATCAGGATTGAATATGTTACTTTGCTAACATCTTGGACTTAAACTTTATTGTTTTATTAGTTCTCCCCACTGATTAGTGGCTATTAGCTGAAATAATTCAATAACAGGACAAACTGCTATAAGTTAAAACAGTTGAGCAAATGGAGGTGAGGGAATCTTACACTGTGCAGACTGAGCATCTGCATGGCACACATTGAATTTATACAATGCTATAAGTAAGATATTGCTGCAACACTTGAATGTTATGGCAGTGGACAGTGTGTGCAGTGATGTTAAAGAAAGGCAAGACCATAACCAACAATGCAATAGCTGTATTTAAAAAGTCAAATTACTGTAGCTCATGGTTTGAAGATTACATTGTGTTCAAAAGCCTTTTGCACTGACCTAGCTGAACGAGGTAGTAAACAGTGAGCAGAATCTGCATCTCAGCAGAGAGAGGTTGAATAGGTGACGGTCCGTAATGTTGGTAAACCCTGGGGAGTGTTTGTGAGCTCAGGTAACAACTCTGTAGGAGAGAACTGATGAGTACATCACTTGTGTTGCCTGTGAGTTGAGGAAGAGGGCCATGACCTGGAGAAATAGGAAATGTACAGAAAAAAAAACAAAACATGGGAGTAAATGGGAATAAGTTGAACGTCAGTTTTGGGATTTTAGCAATTTGTTAAATTAATTCGGCCTTTTTCATATTTCATATTACAGCAAGACATACTAGAAATTGCAGTTGTAGTGACACAAAACACAGTTTTGATATCTGTGAAGAATACACTCAACATGTAATGTGCCATTGACCACAGGGTGAGACAGAGTAAGAGTGACTTAAATGACTGAGTGGGTTGGAACAAAAATGTCAAGTGGTAGACCCCCACAAAAAATGCTGAGCTTAGAGATCCAGTGTGAAGATACAAGTAGATCTTCAACCAAAATAAACAACTGCAGCACAATAACCATAAAAGCCATCGGAGAAACGTGTTAACAAACAAAAAATATAAAAGGCCCCTCATCCTTTTATATTATGATCCTGTGCAAATGAGCACCAGACAAGGGATATTAAAAGAAATTCAAGAAATCTTTATTCTATCAAGAGAAAAAATATATTCTCATGGTCCTGATGGTTTCCATTGTTGTTGATTTAACAGGGAGATCTCTTTAGAGTAGTTCCAACATAGAAGCTTTTTCCATTAATGAAACAGTGGAGGTCGGTCTTGTGAAGCCGAATTAAACCGCAAGTGGTTTGAGGAGATGTTACAGCAGGCATCCCACCCAAGTGGCGATCACACAGTGTTTCAACGGGAAATGCTGCAGTTTACAATGCCTGTTTGACAAAGATATTTTCCATCCTGCATGTTTCCCTGATATAAACCAGTGAAAACATTTTTGGACAGATGCCAAGGGAGGTTTATAAAAACAGATGTCAGTTCCAGACAATAGATCACATCACATTACAACAATCCCAGAAGTGTCCTGGCAACACTCACATCTAGAATGCCTAAAATAATCAAACAAAAGCAGTGAAGCTACTTATCAAAAGTCTTTTTGTTGGTATTTTTAGTTTTGTTTTGTGTGTGTGTGTGGGGGGGTGTGTGTTTGTCTAACGGTCTTACACTTGGCTGATGAATGGCTTGTTTGAGTTTTGGTTTTCTATTTTTTTTTACTTCCTATCTCTTTTTCATGTTTAACATTCCAGTAGCCCAAAATAAAAATGGTTGTAACCTTTTTTCCAATACTTAGCATGTTGATAAATCACCTAGAAGACTTTAACACTGCAGAACTCCTTTTCTGTCACGTCTTTTGGACCATTTTTAGCACCAATGTAAATTTTTAAGAACAAGGTTCTCTAGCAAGAACATTCCAATACATGACAATTGAAGGATCAATTACTATATAGACTTAGTTACAAGCATGGTGGCAAAATCACAGATTTTATCAGAAAAATACAAGGTTCACATTACCATGTGCTGGGATATATACACATACATATATAAACTGCCCCTACACTAACAACAGTCAGACAAAAATGTAAATGTACAGTAAATGAGTTAGGAAACGATTCCTGAAGTGCGCAAGCCTGTTAATTTAATTATTTTTTTTTGCCAAAAATGAGGAATTATTGGAAACAGAAGTATAGAGCAGAATAGTAGATGCTATAAAGGGGGAACAATATTGACAAAAAAAACTTAAAAGATTATTTATTAGGCATTTCTCAATATATATGAAGATGCTGGAAATTCCTCCGACTTTCAAATGACACACATAGCTGACCCTCTCACCTTTAAATATGACAGGCTGCAGCCTGCAGGTGTGGAGAAGCTGATCAGGCACCGTTACAGATATTTCAGGGGGCGAAAGTTGACTTGCTGATCCTCGTGATGAACTCTGTACGGCTGTAGTCTCTGGCACAAAAGGGAAACAAACACAGAAAGGTATTTACATTTAGCACACAGTTCCAATGAGGCTAATTAGCTTGATAACAAAAACACACAGAGCCTTCAAAAACCTATTTGTACCTGATCTTGCTCCATTGTTGATGACAGAAGTCACTGATAATGTTGATAAAGTTAATGATTGTGCTGACTTCCCAGCACTCTCTGTCAAACTATTGGCGGATGAATCAGGTGACCAGCCTTTGTGTCTCTTTTTTGGGGGACCAGCATTTGTAGGTGCAACTGTCAGGTAAAAAAAAAATTACAGAATATATTTAGATTAAGTTTTTTGTCCTATCTTGTGTTTTATTCCAGTGATTTAGAGCGAATTGTCATTTTTCTTTGAAACTGACCAACTGAGGGACGCAGAAGTCACTTTTCTCATCCCAACACCTCACAAATTAACACATTTACTACAAGATGAAAGGGAGACTTTTGTAGATACTGTAATGCAAAACAGTTGTATTTTAGTCATGCATTTATCTGTCTTTTCTTCTCAAGTATCTGTTAAAATGCTGTAATAATGGAAACACATAAAAGATGCGCTTGTTAAAAGGGCAATGAAAAAAAACAACACCACCAGGAAGGAAGTGTTTCATTCAGATATAATGCAGGAGGAAAAAGATGAGACAGAGAGAAAGGGAATTTTACAACCTTGGTTTATGGAGGAGGCAGAGCGAGAGACAGGGAGTGAGAAGGACAGAGAGGCAAACAGAAGAGAAAAGAGAGGTAGATGTTTAGTGCTCTGATGACCGCCAAATCAAAGCAGGGAAAACAAAGGACTCTCCTCCCTCGCCCCTGACATAAAAAGTAGCTACTGGGCTCCTGTGAAGCAGACGGACAGAAAGGGGAGTGGCTTAAAGACGACTTCTTGTTTGCATATCAACAAGAAGTTGTGTTATACAAGCAGACATTGCCTGCATGGATTCTAAGTAGAATCATGTATGCTGTTCTGGGAAATTACACTATTGTCATACACATCCCAGAAAGAACTAAAAAGCTGAAAAAAATGTTAAGGGGAATCTGTACCAGTAACTGATGGTCTCCCAGGTCCCGACTGATTTAAAGGTGGCTGGGCAATGGAGGAAGCTGCTGTGTGGTTTCCATTTATCAGCGTGGTGGAAACATCAGCTGTCTGAGGCTCCACGTGTGATCCTTAAAAATAAAAAATAAAAAAGACGACAAAGATTTATTAGAGACAATTATGTTTTAGAAGACAGCAAGGAAATGACCAGAATCAGTAATATGTCTTTGTCTCATTTTTAACCTGTGGCACTGCCTGGTGTGTGTGACGAGTGAGCCAAAGCCGGGTTCGATGGCCGTTCATCTAATGTCAGGTGGCCCTCTGAGAGACTGGTTCTGATCTGTCTTATCCTGACATCTGAAAGACATATCAAACTGGTTGTCTACAGAGACAAATTAAATATCTTTCACATTAATGCTTTGAGAGTGGGCATGCCTGCGAGAAGGAGCGCATACTTTGAAGTGTGGGGGTTTGAACACCAGAAACTAAACTCTGACCAATCACAAAAGTTAAGCACATAAGACAACAAGAGATTAGCTGAACTAAATAAAGCCTTGTCATGAAGATGACTAAAGCCAAAAAATAACTAAATCCACTTCAGTACTAGAGACATGTTTGCATACCATCTTTGTAATGGTATGTGAAACTTATCAGCAGGATTCACTTAACTTCCTGAGGAAATGTCCAGAAGACCAAAGGTTGAGTTTTGTGCAAATACTGCAGCAAATTCTCCAAACTCTGAGTATGAAAGTTGTTGCATCACCCTGTTATATTCTGAAATGCACACAGGTTCATATTCACTCATTGTGTGTGCAAATAATGAAAGTCTGGATAAAGACATAAACAAAAAAGCCATAATCAAAAAGCCTCATTGCATAATTTTCAGAGCATATTATACATAATGTTTTGCCTTTGGGTGCTCTAAGCCAGAGTTCCACTTCGTATTCTTCTTCTGATTTCAAGATCTATCAATAAGTGTCACTAGTCTGAAATTCCAGAATAAGATTAAAGAATACAACAGGAAGTGACTGGTGACACACAATTCAGGACTGATTAAATGTTTTCAGAGAAAGCTGCTTTTGCTTGAATCTGCAAGAACCATCAAAATTTTCTTTCAGTTTTTCTCTGGAGATAAATCTTGTTAACGCAAAAACATGGTACTGTTTTCTTTTTGGAGGGGCAAAGTGAAGAAAAAAAAAATAAAACAGGACTCCAGAAACTTGCCAATAATGTCAGCCTTATGCACAGGATTCACCTCTGGCTTTGTTTGTATTTTGGATTGTTAGTCCAGCATTAGTATGTAACCAAACCCTTTTCAAGAAATAAGCCTAGAATTCCTCTGTGTTAAATTCCAGCCTCTCAACACCTACACCCAATCGAAAAAGCAGATTAGGAGAAAATCTGACATCTTTCTATGAACTATTAACTCCTAAATCTCACACTTTTAGTTCCAAACTACTAAGTTGAAACAATTATCAAATGAGCAAAAACATCCAAAGACAGTAGGGGTATACCCCATTAAGACTCTATAACCATCTTTACACCTATCAACACAACTGCCTTCTCCACCTAATGTCCATTTTCACTATGACCTTCAGGCTGTTTCTGTGCACACTCTAACATCTCACCTTTGACCCCCCTAAGACCCTGTTTGACCAGTCCATCTGGTCACACCCACACAATCACATCTTTGCAATCAGAAATGCAGCTTCATCCAGTTTTCAGAGTATGAAAAACATCTGACATGTGTTTTAAAAGCAGTTGTGCATACGAGGTCATTTCATTGATATAGTATAAACATTTTGTACCATGATTATCGTCTGGCAATTTTAAAGGTATTTTTGCAGGTGACTGTATTGATGTTTTTAAAAAACTAGGCATTCATGTAACTGCTTCAGGTAAAATGTCTTATATTATATCATACTTGCTGTCTCGCGATGTATGAGAAGCTCTTCGGCTTCAGCGCTGGTAATCCAAGCTGGCTACAAACTAAACAGACAACCCAGATCACCCTCAACAACACAAGCATCTGGCTAAAGGTTAATTTTGTCACTGTCGATTTTGCTGCATGTGTTTAAAACAAAAACATCTCCAGTAAGCATTCGTCGCCAAGTTATAAAGTTCAAAATACAGCTAAATGACAACTGGGGCTCTCCAGTGGTTAAATCGCAGTGCTTTACTTTTGCGATTTGCTATCTTATACATTCAATATGATGTGTATGATGAAGAAAGGTCATCAAGGCAATTCCCTACTTATGTTTGATGAAATAAATTACACAGTCTAAAAGAGTTAACAACACCCTTAATGTGAAATTGTACAATTCCTCAAGTGGAACGTCAAAAAAATAATCTAGATTTCTTGTGAAAGCAGTAGCTCCATCTTTTACCATTTCCCCTCCAGCAAATGGGAGCACCCTTGACCAGCATGCTCTGGGTGTTGCGGAAGAGATGATACTTCAAGTGCTTCTGTTTCTTGGGCTGGGTGCTGAGCTTCAGGTTAATGTGGTTGGAAAACTCTGTGAAGTAACGGAAACCTTTCTCTCCACAGCCCAAGCAGTTTCCCGAGAAACCTGGAAGAGGATTGAGCAAACGGATCACATTATGTATAATGATTATGTGGATAATATCACCAATGCACTCAGATGCAAAAAAAAACTAAACAAAAAAAACAAAAAACAAAGATTTTTGGACTGAACTTTACTTACATCTTCTAATCTTTTCAACAGAAAGTCATGTCACATTGTCCTGAGAAAGTCTTCTGTCTTACCAAGCAGGGCGTTTCGACCCCGTTCATCTGGCAGGAAGCGTCGGTCCACAGCGCAAACCAGCAGGTTGTCAGGGAGGGAGGGGGATTTTACCCCAACTGGCATGAACCCAGGAGGAACATCCAAGTTCGCTGACGCAAGCGAGGACAAACGCAAATCTTTGCCAGCCTGACAGAAGCCTGTTAGGAGGACAAGGAAAGAAATGTTTTCACTAAATATTCAAGTAGATCCATGAGATTAGCCATTTTAACAAGACAAATACATGAAATATTCAATTATTTTATCAAGTGTTTGTCCACTTGCACATTTCTTTTGTTTGTTTATTTGTCTACATGTTTGAGATCACTAACCCCCCATTATGATCAGGAAAAATAATCTCAGGGACTTTTCAAATTGGAACTTCATTTATTAAGAAAAAATAAATGAATTTATTAAGAAAAAAGGTTTACAAACCAATCTGGATCTATGGAAAATTAATATCTGGTTGTACCACCCTGGCAGCATGTGTCTTTGAAAACTGGAAATGAGTCTTTTTTATTACTGTGGATCGATTTTGGATCAGTTTTAAAATAATTTCCATTGTGTCCCATTAAATGAGAACACTGACATTTTAAAATAAAATCCCGATGTGACACACTTTGACCACAACAGATTAAAAATACTTCTGTCGTAAACTGCTGAAAAAGTGCTTTTCTGTATTTCCACATATATAAACTTGTACATGCCATCTGTGGTGCAGCATCCCTCAGGCGGAGGTTTCATCTGATAGGGTATCGGTGGGCTGTTAGACTCAGAGCCATCTTCATCCTCTTCGTCATCATTGAATGTTCGACCTAGTTAGAATACAAAAACATTGTTTTATTTCAGGGCAAATTGACATGCGATAACAAAAATTTTAATGATTAAAACAAATGTTTCAGACTTAAGACTAAAAATGGCGAACATCCTAAACCTGGACTCGCTGCTGCTTCACCTGAATATTTCTTCAACCCACCATCCTGCATAAACAGCTGCTCTGTCTCAAGATACAGCTGTGAGAAGACAGGCCGAGGCACCACAGTGTTTGACCTCAGGGATGCCTCGATGGAGTTGTGGAGGACCTCCTCAAAGCGTGTGGACCGCAGCTGGCCTGCATAAGAGTTCCCCATCGGCGTCCTGGAAGCACACACAGCAACCCCGTACTGAACTGAGAAGTATTTTGGTTGTTTCTGTTTGCTCTAAAGTGATCACAAAAAACTGAAGGTGAACCAAACAGAGATAATGTTTTGGTCATATTATTTTTGATTTAGAAGTGTTTTCTCAGTGAAGAAAATAACACAAACTCTGATGTTTTAATGATTATAAAAATTGAAATAATCATATTTTATGCTTATATGCTTTAAAATCTCTCTGGTATCAATTTAAAAACATCTTTGCTTAGTTATGTGAACAGAGTCACAGACACATCCACACTTGTGCAAAATAATTTAACATTAAAAGCACATCTGCTCTCACTGACACACACAGGTCCAACAGGGGCTTAAATGCGGCTGCGGGTGCAGGGCGTTTTACCAAAGAGCATAATATAAAATCAGCTGCGCTGACAGAGTCAGAACACCCTGACCTAGACACAACTCCCTCCCTCTGTTTTTCTACTTTCTCTCCAAGAGCATTTCTCCAACTCCTTCTCTCCATGGTGTAGTTCAGCATTAATCTTAAACAAATCATTTACACGAATAAATGTAACAAACTCAGATTGTTAAGAGGACAAATATGTTGTAGTTGTTAACCGAAAGAATAAAACCCGACTGAGCATAAACCTAATCCCTCTGCGTTAAACTCTGGCAGCTCCCAAGCTGGCTGACAAACTCACACACTTAACCGACTTAAAAACCTGCCTACACATGACATTAATTGGCCAGGGAGCAACCAGAGGGTCAGCTTACTGTAAAGACATCATCACACACAGTTAAAAGCACTCACAGCATGTTTTCAATAAATGTCCTACAAAGACAGTTTGCTTTGCAAAACCATATTCTGTATTATGGGACAAACAAAAAACAATAAAAACCAAACATCTACATTCACAATGCAAGATGTTTTCTGAGCCCTCTTACTCCATCTTCTAGGTGGAAACATTTATCACAGAAACACGCCAGACAAAAATCCACACCTAGACAGATTCACATAGAGACTAATTATTTTTATTTAATGGCTGTTTGTTTCTGATATGAAATGTGACAGAGACATTTTAAAACACAATAAAGCAATGTAAAAGAAGTGCCATTAAAAATGTACAAGATATAAAAAAATTGCATTTTAAAAATAAATATACCCTAAATTATAATGTGTGGAAAACTCTTCATGGTCATTACAGCAATAACTGCTCTTATAGTTGCTGACCAGCTTTGCCACTGGTAGCTTTGTACACCTGGGAGTAATGATGGACTCTGACCTGAACCTTCAGAGCCACATTAAGACAGTTACAAAGTCGGCCTTCTATCACCTGAAGAACCTCTCCAGGATTAGAGGACTAATGTCTCAGCAAGATCTAGACAAACTCATCCATACGTTTATCTTTAGTCGCATTGATTATTGCAACAGCGTCTTCACAGGTCTGTCCAACAAATCAATCAAACAGCTGCAGCTGATCCAGAACGCTGCTGCT
>CAEGAG010015584.1:0-62444 GCA_903067065.1 Brachyrhaphis terrabensis | reverse complement strand
TTCACCACAGAGCAAGCTGTCAGCATAAGTAACCAAAAGGATTTTAGCAGCTGATAAAATCCTTTTGGTTACTTATGCTGACAGCTTGCTCTGTGGTGAAGCTTCAAATCTATTAGCTTTCAAAGAGTGTGGCTATGATACGTCGACACAAGTCAAATTTTAATGGCAGGTGTGCATGGTGGTTCTTGGGCTTGTCTCCTTAGTTCCTTATCAGCGAGGGCACACGCTAATACCAGATTTGAACAGGCACTGCATATGTCCTGCCACCACACAGAGTGTTTTCAAGGGTTAATAGAGCTCAGTACATTTTCAGATCTAGCATCAGTAGAATCTTTAACTAAATCTAATGTCTCCATGGTTTTCCCCATAATTGCTGTGGTAATATGTCCTGAGGATGACAATGCCAGGATTCATCAAGTTCAAAATGTGTAAGAATGGTGAAAAGAAGTAGAATGCATCCTTTTCACACATGGATAAGCTACCATGCAGCTCTTTCCTTAACTTTACTGAGAAACTTTCAGATTCATTTTTGCTAAATGACACGCAGTGTTTTGTCTCTCTCATCAATCTCAGTGGAACTAAATATTTACAGCAATTATTGTTAGTGGGAAGTTGTTTTGCACTGATCTATAAACATACTTAGAGCACAGAGCTTTATACCGAAGAAGTAATATCTGCAGTGCTGGCATGCAGTCTACAATAGTCTACCTCAGGTGTCTTCAAATCCAGGCCTCAAGGGCTGGTGTCCTGCAACTTTTAGATGAGTCCCTGGTCCAATACACCTGGATCAAATTCCTCAATCACCTGCTCACTGTGCAGTCAAGTTCTCCAAATTCTCCAAATGACCTAATTATTGGACTCTGGGTTGCTGAAGCAGAGACACATCAAAGAGTTGCAGGACACCAGGCCTCAACACCTGGACTACTTCAAATAACTGAGGAAGACAAATTAGTAATGACAGTAAACCATCTACTTATTACACAAGGATATTACCTCAATTTAAAACTGCAACAAATAAAAAAAAAGTTTATATACATTTTGTATATTTCACGATGATAAGATAACAATATGATATTCATAAATTAGTAACTAGTGGTGTAGAAGTTGTGCATTTGGTAGAGACTTTAATATTCTACCTTAATAAAACATCAGTATCACTGAAGTGTGTGAGATATTGCTGATCCCTTGAACATGTCACCTCAGTCCTGAGCTCTCTACCCAAAATGGGGCTTTTGAGATGGATAAATATGCTTTCATTTTTCATCCTGTCTTACCAAGGCAAGCAAACTACCTTCCATTTGCTAAGGTCTTTGCCAATAAAGACAGAAATTTGATATCTTAAGATAACAGAAATTATATTATCCAGAAGCCATAACTGAGTTCTGTCATGGGGGAGACAGAGTGAGTGATTGCCTCTAGTTATGCAAGAGCTGATTTATCCCATTAGGCTTTGGTGTAGGCGCAAGCCCAGAGCTTGTGCCACTGAGGCTCACTAGCAGTTATTGCCTGACATGAAAATTCTTCTTCAAGCGTAAAATGTCAGAAAGTAGGATTGATGCCTCTACTCATTATTGCTTCTGCATTTAGGGATGAGAAAAGTAATATTATCTTGGAAAAATATATGAATTCTGGAGGACATAGTGGGAGTTTAGGGTTATGATGATAGAAATAAAAGTATATGAAAATAAACTGAAAACAAATAACCATTTAAAAGAGCTTAATGTGTGTGACAACCTATGAAATAGCGTACAAGTGGGGTACATAAATTTATTTATGAGAATGTAATAGCACTTCAGAAATGTTTTTTTACAAAAGCATAGTACATGCAGTAAGGATACAGAAACCAGACGGCTAGCCATTAAATTAACAGAGGGTAAAAATATGTACAGATGTTGAGTGACTAATCCAAATCTACTACTTGGTATGATGCAAATTATTACTGGTGTGGTCTAGTCTTAGTTGTCTCAAATGAAGATAGTTAAAACATTGGGTTGGTTATGTATCAACATCAAGAGGTTTTCAATGCATATCCATGATTTACTGAGTTGGCAGGGATTCTTAATAAAGAATATTTGTTTAGCATAGCTAGTTCCTCTATGGACAAGATTAATATCACATTATTGTACAAGTAAAACTAAAAATCTGTCAAAACATGGGTAGTCTTTCTGTCTTCTGTCCCAGGGAATTCATCCAAAAGTTTATCATCATCTGTGGGCTCACCTTTTCACATTAATTAAAAGCTTGCTAATTATTGTAAATATGCACAAAACTTCAGTAAAAAGGCTGTTATGGTGTATTTTTGTTGTGTGATAACAGTTGCCACATGTCCACTCTGTTTACTGTCAGACATTTATGTTTTCCTGTTCAATCTTTAGATAATTTAAAGGGGTACTGACCACTGCATCCCCATGCCTACTCAGTGACAGTGCACCAAATCATTTATAGTAACACCGCTGGCATAACAACAATCCGTGCTTACTACGCTATGCATGAGATGATGAAATCGCACATACACTTGTCTCAGGAAGCTGTGGTGTTAATAGACTGTGGATATAATTTTTAGTCTAAGACAAAAAATAAGAGTATGTTTTAGTCTTAGTCTTTGGTAGGCATGTTAAAGATACATGCTCACCATTCTTATTTGTGATTGGAGGAAAACGTTTGAATGGTTGCTCACAATTTTTCATGAGTTACAGTAAAGAACTTCAGATTACAAATTCAACTAAATTCAAAGCTACTTTATTCATCTCAAGCAGAAAGTAAATGAAAAAAAAAAAAGATTTCTTATTGTAAGGTTACAATATAAAGTTGTTTTTGGTTGATTCTAAAAAAAAGGGATTACCGAAGACTACTTTTTAGACAATCTGACATTTAAATGGTTTGGAGAAAAAAGAACATGGCTAGAGAACATTTTAAAGCATTACAGGTCCATACGAAGGACCTTTGTGGAAGCTAAACAAGCACAGTGGTACACTGGCTGTGTAGAAAACAGAATTAACCTGAACAAATATTCCTTACAACAAAAGCAAATCCTTCCAGCACTGAAAGAGATCCCTTGTTAAATTTCCCTTCCTACCCTTTCATAAACATGCATAAACAGCTTTATAATTCCCTCTACTTCCTCCAACACCCACAAATAGATGTGTCAATTACATAACCCCTCAGTTAGATAGTCTACCTCCAAGACGGTTAGCTCCTCAATAACAAATCTATCAATTTAATTTTCTTAACAGTTGGCATTGGCACACAGAGGGCAGCAGGAACAGTCAGGTCGTTAACACAGCCCAGCATGCTGCTTCCGCCCCGGCAGGAAATACTAACACAAACCCCCACAAGATATCATTCTCTTCTAATATCAGTATAGGCAGCTGAAAAAAAACAGAAGACATTACTGTTATTAGCAGTGTTTTGTTTTTTGCTGAACAGCCTTTTCCTATGCTTCCTAAAACCAAAATTATTCCTATTAATTTTATGGTAACACAATTCAATCTTAGTAATACATAATTAAATGTTCTACAAAGAATGGGTTCAAAAATGTAAAACATGAATGCTAATATTTTCATGCAGGGATGAAAATAATTCAGCCCTGCATAAAACAAATTCAGTTTTGCACAGATGTATAAGCACAAAAAACCCTAAACTGTTGTTTTCCACCATTAAGGAGTAAGGATAATATATCATATTATTAAAATATTTAATAAAAGCGTCTGTTCAGACCATGAAAAGGGTAAATATGAGTTTGAATATATCACATGTCAAGAGCTTGGTAAAGTTTTTCAGACTGTAATATAATATAAAAATACCTTCCTTTTAGCACATTTTGTCTCTACACCAGAGTACTTTATTTACCTTTCGGGATAAATTTTTATTTCCTTTCATCAGACTTACATTTTAAGATATACTGTATGTATATTGACAACAAAGTAGTGACACAGTGCCGCTTCCACTGCACACCCAGTTTTAGCAGCAACTCCCTGAATTTTAGCAGCAGCCTATTTAAAACTGACAAAGGAAGTGCTATTCTGGTTGGCTGTAAAACAAACTGTTGAACAACATCTCTGCAGATTTTGTGAAGCTCCATTTAATAAAGCTCTTTACTGGCTGACATTTCTACCTTTGCCAGATACACAGGACAGAGCATGCTGGTGTGCATGTCATATCATGTGTTCAAGTTTTAGGAGCAGTAGTGTTTTTTTTTTTTCCTGGATTACAAAAACATCTATTTTTCCAAACTACCAAGGTAAATTGGAGATATTTTGTTGGCTATATATCATCTAATAAAACATTAGACCATGAGCAATTTGCTTATATTTTTCTTATCATTATGGTGAAACACAAAACTGCTGCCAAAAATATTTTCACAATGGTAAATGAACAAATACAAATATGCCAAAACCAGAATGAATCGCTCTGATATTCTGAGTAACATCAAATTCAACAATTACTGTACAAAAGCAGAGGGACTATTAGTTTCTCCATCGTTCTGTTGGATTTTGCTGATAAGAGTTTTAATTGGATTTTTCAGCTTTGCCTTTCTGTTTCTGTTAATTGCAACTCATTCAATTTATCCATCCTCAGTTTACAAAGTGAAATACAAACTTTCAATAAAATTGGATTTTTTATTTTTTTTTTTCTCTATGACCTCAGTAACCACCACACATGTAAGTACTATCAGATACAAATTTTTTTAAAACATAACATTAACAGTGGGGGCCCTCGGTTTTTTATGAGAACATTGGAGTCACAAGCTGTCTACAACCAACGACAACAAAGACAGATATGAGGTGGAAGGAAGCCCCAGGGGAAAAAGGCCGTATGTCTCAGTTTCCACCGCAACAATGGAGCGCGTGCTGTCTGTATTGTTGCTATTGTTCTCCTACATTGTGTGTATCAGCTTTCCAGAAAGCGACATCACATCCTGTTGCTGTTGATCTGGAATTTCGGGGCCTCACGCATTTGAATAGATGTGAAGATTTCCGTGACAGGCATCTGCTGGAAGTGGACCCCTGTGACCCCTGGCATCTGGCACTTGCATCATTTGAAAGGGATGTGAAAGTCAAGCTTTCCACCAATGGCGTCATGCCACGTCAATGTTCTGACCAATCAGATTTTTGTATTCATTTAAAAATGTAGGGGGTTTTTAGGCCTTTTTTTTTATTTCTTTTTCTTAAATATAGCAATGAAATGAAATAACATCACACTTCTATAGTCTTTTGTTAGTAAATGATTGGGTATCACTTAAATGTTATGTAAAGATATATAGAGGTTTTCCTTGAGTAATGAGTTAAAAAGGCTTTATTTCGTGAATGGTCAAGACTATTGCTTTTGAGCTTTTCAATAGCACTGGTCTGGGCAGTTAAGACAAGCAGCTGGGCGAAGGAGCAGTTAAAGCTGCCTAGCTATTGAGGAAGCTAATGAACTAGAACTATGAATGGGTGGTATAGTACTGCTGAAGTGTGATTCAAACAAAGGAATGGGCTACGGGGTGGTGTCAATGGTCTTACTGGTGCATGTGCCGTTTAAACCGTTGGGTTTTGCCACTAATCACTGTCTTCAAATCCCCCAGGACCCTCATTTTAATTCCCAAAGGGTTCTTGGTGTTGAATGGGGAATTATATATGTATAATACGAGTCAGGGTGAAAGTTCTGTTGTTGGAAACTGACAGGTCAGTGTGAAGAGCACTTTGGAGGGATTGCAGTGCACGGTGAAGAGGAAGGTGTATTATACTAAAACAAAATGTGTTTTCCTGTCACCACTTCCATACAAAATAAAACCAAAACACCCTAGTTTTCAAAGGGTGTCACTCATAAAATAAGTACTTCTGACCAAAGTAATATAATTGAATATTTGAACGGAATATGTTAGCTGTATTTATTAGATTAGATTTTAACAGCTTTGTGACAGAAAAAGAAAAACCCAAAAGATTTTGTTTGAATTTGTTTTTACACAAATTAAGAAAAAGCTTATTTTTTCTTAATTAATAGCATCAAGTAGATGCTATTCTACTTGAGTTCAAAGTTTATGTGGACAACAGCCTACTAATTACTCCAAGTTTGTGCAACTTAAAGACAGTACTAATTAATGACTTAATTTATTTATTTATTTGAAGTCTTAAGGCTCCCCAAACAGGTGAACAGGCTATCAAATTACTTCCTACTTAGTGTGAATTAGAGTTAGGATGAATAGATCTAAAGGTTTAATTATTGGAAGAAATAAAAAAAGAACTCAGAGCATTTTATAAACCTTTGTTCTCTTTACTCTAGTATAGAAATGTCTACAAGGTATTTTATAATCTGGTTTCTTGGCATTTTTATGTTCAAAGCTTTCTTGGGTAATGTCCTTGTGTCTTTGAGTATATTTGTAATGTCTTCAATCACTTACTATGATTTGTAATTCCTGCGTTAGCTTCCCCTTTGAGTTCAGTTTTTGTCTTATACTTGACTGAAATGTGTTCCCTTATTTTGCACCATGGTCATAAAATAATCTTGAGAGTTCACTAAAGGTAAATGCTTTTGACTCTTTGGGAGAGTTTAAAGTTACTTTAAAGACTTCTGTACGAAAAGAGAGAAACTGCTATCCACATTGTTACATTCCAAACAATCTGATTAGTTTTATTTTGTTGATCTATTTTGATGTGAATGTCAATGTTTTAGCTTGCAGCTTCTTACTTGTAATGGTGTACCTTTTTGATTAGGTCTCCTTTAAAAAAGATATTCTAATCTCAGAAGACGTCATAGTTAGAAAAATAAAAATATATAGCTGGGTGACAGTAGAAAGGTGACCATGAATTTGTGTGGTTGGTTACTCTTGGTAAAAATGTCTAGATCTGTTCTGTAGTCTCTGTCTGACTTCTGCCGGTTGTTTTGGTTGGATGCATCGGTGTGGGTAATGGGATTACCATCTGGGTGTGTTATGCCATCCAAGTAAAGGGTCTTGCTGCAGGAAAAATAAAGCAGTTGGCAGCACAGTGCATATCAGAGCGACCACATCTTGTTTACTCCTGCTGCAGCATTGCAAACAGGAACTGGGGTAAACAGACTGAAACATCTTTAACAATATTCAACTGAAATGTGTCAGTTTATATTATCCAATAATATAAATAATATAAATCCAATAATATAATATAATGAGTTTAGTGTTGTGCATTTTATTTTTATTTGAAACAAATTTAGTCAATAAAAATAGCAAAATAAATGATCCTCTATCTAAGAAAATCTGAAGAAAAAAAACACATGTAAATATTACCAGTCCTCATGTTATTGTTCTTGCTTGCTTAATGGGTTGCAGTATCTGTTCTCGTATAAAGTTTGATGCAGAATGCAGAGGGGCTGAGTAAAACAGGAGCAACCCAGTAGATTTCAGTTTCATTACCAACTCTGCTTAATGATCATCTTCATTTGCTAAGAAAACAAACCGAGGCCAGATGGCAAAGCTGATGAGTGCTCATCGATCTGTGGTCCCTTTTGTGATCTTGCTTAATTTTGGAAATGGAAGGGATGGACTTCTGAAGGGTGAGAAGGGAAAGTCTTGAGCAGATGTGACTTCTCTTGTTAATGCTGAGAATAACACTCCAAACATGACTGATATAAGAGTTTTAGAGGAGCCCTTAAAGTTTGGAACAGCCTCGCTTGTGAGCCTCTGTTCTTCAATGTAACAGAAGTGCTCATTAAAATATGATAATACCATTAAGTGCGACTTCTGGCTTCATGCACATGGCTCATTAAACATGCAAATAATATTTTAATAGTCTCAAAGACATATTTGATAAGTCACATCTGTTAATTAAAGTAGTGTTTGAGGAGATCTCAGGTGCAGAAGATCTGATCAGATAAAGCTACTTCACAGAGAATATTTAACCTACAGCCTTTGATCATTGTACCTCTGAGACTTTCAGATTCAGATGGTCTTTTGTTAAGTTTTTTTAATAACAGACACACTTGTACAACCTATTACATGGAGTTAAAAGCAAATATTTAAACCTGGCACAAGTTTAATTTCAACAAAAAGGTTATTTCATGATAATCATCTATGAAAACTTTGTGTTTCTATAGACAGTTAAAAGTTCAGGATTAAAAAGTAAGTAGCAATTTAATCTGGATTTGACCTTAATGACCCACCTCCCCCATCACCACTTAGGCTGAGATATTAGGAGAACAGTCCTGTGATAGAAGTATCTTATTAAAAAACAACCCTTCATTACCATAATACATGGGAAAGTGGTTGGCTTCCTAATCTTTGGAAGCTGTAGATTATTATCTTTCCATGACCCAAAATTTTCAGCACTGTGCGAAAGGGGAAAAACAACAACAACAAAAAACAATAAATGTTTAGCTTCTGTTGTGGCCAAATCTCTATTTTCACTGTGAAATTGTGTTTAGTCATGGTATAATTTTTCTGTATTGGCAGAGATGTGCTTGTTGCATATTGGTCTCTGTGAGTAGAAGAAACAAAGTGGAGAGACGGAACAAACGTGAGGACAGGATTGCACGCATTTAGTGAAAGTTTACCAAAGCAGCACATATAATTGCTATAATGGATCAGATTATAACCAGATGACCCATCAACCAGGGGCATGGGAGAACTTGTTTTCTTGCCAGGATTTGACAAATGCAAAAAGGCAGTGAGAAATGCCTAGTGAATACCAATTGATCTGAATTCAATGTGCTGGTGAGTGCCATCCAGGAAAGCTGGCAAGCATGGCTTCAATTCCACCAGTGGCACAGGACAAACAGATTGAGCTGATTATGCTGCTGATTATGTTAGCAGGAAGAGAGACAAGAAGCAATGATAGCAACAGAGAAAGACATGATTCCTCCTGAACAGCTGACTTATTTTTCTATCAAGAATAAAGCTTTGCTTTCATAAAGTTCAAATATATACAGAGTATGTGCAACACCATAAGCCTGATAAAATTGACACGGAAAATTAATAAAGAAATTACATTAGTACACAAAGTGATCCCGGTTCAAACCATTTTCACTGAGTCTTATATTTTGTCCTATCCACAAAATTTGGAGCCGTTTCTATTGCACATTTTAATTTCATAGCATCAAATTACGACAAATATAATCTCGGAGCAGTTTATGACACAAAATTCATTTCAACACAGTCAAGTAATGGAGTCAGATTTAGATCTGGTTACAGGCAGTCCAGTTAAACCCAAATTCAAAACTGTCAAATTCAGTAATCATTTCATGAAAACTGGTAAAAAGTTATCTTTTTTAAGCTGATCGTGACACACTAAATTATATTTTACCAGCTACAATCCAGGAATTCCAATTGGGCCAAGTCTTGTTTTTAGCTGGGGACAGTTGGCAGGGTTAGCTGGAATAAAATCTGCAAAGAGTATGAGTGGTGAGACCCTGGCCGCCCTCAGAGGCAGTTTGTCGAATGTTTCACTTTTTATTTTTGTCGAATCACAGTCAGATAGATTCAGCTGATTACTGATCTATGGTAACACTTTATTTGATGGGTTGTGAATAAGACTGTCATAACACCGTCATAAATAGGACATAACACCTGTCATGAGCATGAGTAAGTCTTCATGAATATTTTGTTAATGTCTTCGCTATGACAACTTGACATTAACCAAGAAATCATGATCTGACATAAATTTGTTATAAAAGTATTACTGATTAAACTTTAACTTTAATAACATAAAGCTACATAATTTTTCGAGTTTAATCAGTAATACTTTTATAAAAAATTTATGTCAGTTTATGATTTCTTGGTTAATGTCAAGTTGTCATAATGAAGACATTTTTGTCTAGGTTTCTTTCCCTGATTCACAGCTAATTAATTACTCTGGTCTTCCAGTTCTTAAGTTTTAAATGTTTTGTTGTTAAATTTCTCAATAATGCCTGTCATTAGTGGTTGTCTGCACATTGGCTATGTTTATCGAACATGAAGCTTGACAGGTTCCCATAGTCCTCTGCGTGCCAGCAGAGTGCGCCGGTGACGGATTAGGAGCAAGCAGACACATTTTTTTATTGCCTGTATGGTGCAGAAATGTACTGGGAATATATTGATGGGGAAACCCAGACAGACTTTAACACCTGTTACAACACCAGGAAAAAAATGTCCCAGTATATTGAAGAGTAAAATGTAGAAGTGGTGGAACTGAGTACAAACCAGCCCGCTTAAAGCACTGGGTGGGACACAGGATTTTTTTACTATGTTACTTTACTTCGGTTATCTCCTCCTTCTCAAACTTTAATTTCTGAATTGCCTTACAACATGAGGATATCAACTGCAAATGAGCAATATCAAAATTCTGCTGGCCCCAACCAAGCACAAATCTTATCTATTTCATCTTTATTAAATTTGTTAGTGCACTTATTGTTTTCACTCGTCAGTTCTTACAGATTTTTCTTTTCACTGAAAAAAATAGATGCAATTATTTGTAGGTAATGATAAAAAAATATTCATTAAAATTAGTTTATATTCCCCTTTAAGAGACAGCAATGCTGACTTGAAGGTTTTCAGATAAGAGTTTTGGCTAATTTGCTTGTCAGAATTAATTACATTTTAAAGCAAATGGACTTGCAAAAATGCAATAAAATAGACTTCATATATATATAATTTTCTCAAAAAAAGCTTAAAGTAAACAAAAAATTTGTACATTTTCACAATTGTGTTTTAAATCAAAGTAAATATGTAAGTCAGGTGCCATAAATTGTAGGCAGCCTTTAAACTATCTTTTCTTGCCGTGCATGGTCGGATTGCTGCTGAATCAGAGTTTAGCTATGGCTTCTAGAGAGAAGACAGAGTTTTTCCTGTTCTTCTCACCACAGTAATGGTTAGAGCATTCTTATTACCTGCTCTGAGCTCTGAAGATGGGATTCCTGTTGAGAAGGCTGGGAGCGGCTCTGCTGCACTGCATTGCGATGAGTTATCCACTGATGTTTTCCTGCTCTTGCTTCTCTCGACTCATCTCAACAGTTTTACTTTGCTTGCCTCCTCTCTTTAACCATAGAGCAGTTTTTTTAGTATGTCTGGCCTTTTGAGCTAATTCTGTCCTATTGCTTCACTGGCGTGTACTCTTCACACTGCAGGTTTTTCCTTCACTTTTTGAAACTCACTTTCTAACTGAAGTTGAAGAAAATTACATTATAGCTGATTCAAACAGCTCTTTGTGGATTATTCTTTTCTTGTATTTTCTTTTAAAACACCCCTAAGTTTCTCTTAGGTCAATAGTCATTATTTGGCCTGAAAATACAACCTGAAATGTAAGTAGCTTTTTTTTTTTTTACTTTTAATCCTTTATGGGGGAAAAAAAAATCTGTGATGGTTCACAGTCAAGACTGATCTTTTACTGTGTTGTGCCTGCGTAGCCTGGCAGTGTGATAGATTGGCGATATGTTTAATGTTTACTTCTCCTCTTCCACCTTGTCAGCTGGTATAGGCTTCAGATAAGTTGCAACCCTGAACCAGAAAGCAGGTACAAAAAATGAAAACGGGGAAATCATGTAGTAAACTTTACAAGTTTGAAAACATAAAACAGTCAAACTTTTAGCTTGCCTGACATTTATTGGCTTTTTTGCAAGCTATGGGCAATTACGTACAACACCTGCTTCTACAAATAAATTAAATATATGAAAGGCAGACTGCCTGTCTTTTTTCCAACAATTGCTGTTGTCATGCAAGATCTGACTTCCGGGACCATACCTTTTTTAATTGTTCTAATGCAGCAAGGCATTGCTTGATAGACTCATCTGCACATGGCAATATTGGATGTTTGTTATAAGTAAATAAAACATTTCATGTGTCACGTTTTAATGGAAATATGCAAGAAAAATATAATGAAAGCTGCACAGATGTTATAATTGTATATAAACGTATTAGTGGTCTAACCAATTGACTGAGTGATTGATTAGTGAATTGGTTAAATTATTTCTTGGTCAATTAGTTGTTTGACTGATTTCTTTTTTTTTTAACAAGCTGTCAAATAGATGTTAAGCGAAACCAAAGTTTCACTCGACTTCAAACAATATTACTGCAAAAAAAAAAAAAGAAAAAAAAAGACTGTTTTGCAAGAAAGGACATTTTACAAAGATTGGCTCAAATTGTCAGAAAACCAGAAGCCAGCTTACTTTCATTATGGAGCTTAAAGAAGCAGAATGAAATGCATATGTGATATGTGCCTCATATGCAATAACAAAAACTGGGAAGTTTACTTTCGCAAAGAAGAATAGAGAGACTGAAATTGGCATCCCTTTGGTCCCTACTGTCAGTTTGTCTCCTTATTTTTAACTTCTGTCCTCATCCTCATTTCTCTCTTCCAACTAATGCTTCTCTATGTTGTCACTCCATGTCGTGTTATCAGACACCATTGTCATCTTATTTCTCATGGGAACCCCGGTTGTCTCCTTATTCCCTCTATATCCTCTCTCCTATCCTGCCCTCCTACTTTCTCTATCTTCCCCCAGAGTCTGTTGTCAGTTTTTGGACTCCCTGCGGCACATCTCACAGCAAACATTCCTGAGACATAATTGTAAAAAGATTTAAACAGAAATATAGAATTGAGAGGATCAAAGATATTGCAGAGAAGATGCAATGTAGTAGCAATCCAATCAGTAGTAAGTGCAAAGATGTGTCTCCATTGCTCTTGTTTCATAAAATCAAGAAAATTAAAGACAGTTTGAGACATGGGTGCATGCTGTTTGTGCGCGCGCGCATGCTTTTATGCGCGTGTGGGTGCGTGTGTGTACATGTAAAAGAGGTGCCAGGCTTGAAAGTAAAAATGAAGTCTATAATCCCCAGACAGCTTCACACTATTCCTTCAGACAAATACCCCTCCTACTTTCAAAGCCATCTTCAGGGTAGTTCTGGCATGGGACACTCTTTTACTGGGGAGTCGACAGGAACCAATATCCTTTCCCTCTGAGCCTGCAGGAAGTCTGGGTTTCTCATCACAGAACTGGCTGCCTGACAGCTCATCCATTCAGCATGGCCCCACTAGGCTTTGCCCCAGTGCTTACTGTTTTAACTGGGCCTCCGCAACAAACCTCTTTGCCATGTTGACTGTGTGGAATAAAAAGCCGTGACACTGAAGCCGGTCAGGCTGCATGATGGTCATATCTCAGGAGTCGAGGGGTTGTTGGTATGGTGGGAGTAGAAGAGGCAGAACTTAAGCAATGGGAGACAGAAAATAAAGTGAGACAGAATGAAGAGAGATCTTACAGTAAGTAACCTAAAGCAGCAGTGTAAGGAAGAATAGGCATTTCTCTTCCAAGTCCCTTGTGATTAGCACAGTGAGCAATTTTTCAAGTTAAAAAGAAGGATTTGGGTTAGATATGGAAGCCCATGAGAGTCAATGTGGCATTTGCACTACATGTTTAGCACCAGCTGAAAAAGAGAAAAGAAGTCCATAATATAAATAAACAGGAATGTGTTTGTATTTGAGACATAATGAGAAAAAAAGATTTGTGTGGAAATAATTTCAGTTTGGTGTTAATTACTATTATAAAACATGAAACACCTTCCCATTTGAAATTTAATAGGTGTTAGGCATATAGGCGCCACTCTTTTAATCACGTAGACCTAGATACAGAGAAGCGCAACCAAAATAGCTCCATGTTCCACCCGTTTATTCCCTCAAGTCTGTGCGGGTGCACCACTGCTCAGTGACGTCCTCCATACTCTGATGGTGGCCAGCCTCCACCACAGATGGAGGAAAAAATATACGGAGAGACAAAAGAATGGAATTAGGACAAGCAAGGCCTGAAGCAAATGGAACAAGTAGCTGGAATCAATTTTATCATCTAATTATCATTTTGGCCTGACCTCTGTGCACTCAATATCACTTCTTACAGTAATAGATTTGAAAGCGCTTTCTCTACATCCTAATTAGAATGGGCACATAAACCTACAGGTGGACATGCATCAATTCGGCTAATATGTGTGAGTTTAGACTTCAGGTGAAAATTGTTAGAATAGTTTTGTGAAAGCATACCCATATGTTTGAAGGCTAATTAAAAATAATTAAATAATGAGCCTGGGACAACATGGAGGCACATCCACTATTTGCAGAACTGGATTTTTGAGTACCAGGTCTTCGACAATGTGCATGTGTCTATACACATGCACATTGTCCCAGTTTGCTCTTGACTTGGTGTAAGTACTTTGACTAAAAGAATACCATTTGTGAATACCCATGTCAAACCTTGAAGCAAATGGGCTACATCAGCAGGAAGACATCCTGGGTGCAACTATTGCCATCTAAGAATATCTGAGGTTACAGTTCACTCAAGCTTTCTGAAACATTAATAAACTTAAAAACTGTTGCCTGGTTCAATAACTTTACATTCCCATATTTTTAATTCAGATGAAAACTTTGAGAAGCATTCATTATACTGTCAGTAAACCCGGATGGTGTGAGTATTTGCTGAAACAGGTAAGGCATCCCTGCAAGATTCAAAGCACATCTGTATCAGTGATACATGTTATGTGAAATGCTACATTTTCAGCATTAATGTTGGGACGCTACTGTGAATATGCAGGTTTTTATCTCACATCATGGCTGCAACCAAGCTGTTTTACAACTACCCTTATCATTAGGTCACAGTTACAACTTTTAAAGACAGTTAAAATTTCAAATATATAAAATTAGTTATACAGTCAGCCCAGAATTTGTGGATATAGAAAATAAATGCATGTAATATTTGTGTTTAAGAGATAAAACTAGTGGTAGCTAACAGCTTCATGTTAGATCAAACTGAAAAATCAAGAGAAAAATGAAGAAAAATGCTTCAAAATGGCATGAGGTAATCTCTTACTACAATATCTGTCTAGTAAATTTTTAAGAAAATAATGTATTCTATTAAAAGATTTGAACACAGCAAATGTACAGAATAACATCAGATCATCAGAGATGTTATTGTATGTTACTGGCTTGCTGTGACACCACTGGACATAATCAGTTACTAAAAAAAGCATGCTGATACCAAATTTCTGTAACGAGATCTTGCTATCGTGTTGCACAAAGTGCAGACATCAGGCATATTTGTGGATTAGCAGGAGTGAGCGACCTTTTACCCACCAGCAGCACTTGTGAGTCATGTTGCCTTGTTTATGTATCCTGACTTTGCCTTTGTCTCTCCTCGTCTGTACAGTGACAGCCAACAGTGACCTCTGCCAGCATACTTCAGACCTGACCTGCTCTAGTCTCGAATAATGAACAAGTTAGGCAAAGAGCTTTGTAAATAGAAGGAACCCCCAGGCTGGTTTCTGGATAAAACTCTATTTAAAATTCAGCCAAGACAAAATAATTACATGTATTTTTAATTTATTATTATACTTTTCAATTCATTGTGCGATCTGTTTCTTTTAAACTTTACAGACTTGTAAAGCAAGCATGTTCAATGCAGTCACACTAACAATTATTAGACAATTTAAAGGAAAAAATGAATGTATGTAGCCCTACCTCTCATTCTGTGCCTCCACTCTTTCTTTTTTTCATTTATAGCTTAATGTCTAAGAATACAAAATGCTATTTGATTCTGAAGCCCAGCAAGATCAAAGTTGTTTTTGTATGGATTTATGAAAGAACTGATATGATTTAGGAGCTTTACTTTCTTCAACTTTGTTCTCACAGTGCACAATAGAAATAAATCTTTGTGTACGATTGTCTGTCAGAAAATGAGTCAAACTCTCAGAAAAAGTTTTGTCTACATAAGCTGACAAGTGTCATAGTTGCACCAAAGAAGATTTCAATTGTTTCAGTGCAACATCAAATCACATCTAAATAAGAATATGATTGTATTATTATTTAGATGTATAAGAATACAATCTTATACATCTAAATAAGATGTATAAGATTGTATACATCTTAGAAAAAAGTAGTGACATACCTTTTTTAGAGGTATGTTACAAAAAAAAAAAAAAACACCATAAGGTAATTTGCATAATTCCTCATTTGAAATTGCACAATTTCTCTACTTATATTATTGCATTTTGAACACTTAGTTTATGCACAGTGTTATCTCAATCATATTCATGTTTTGGTATATGACCCTTTTACTCCCTCTTTCACTAAAGCTGCAAAAACCTCAATGTAAAGTGGCAACCTCTAATCACCTCTCAGGATCTCAATACTTACTTTGTAATCATAAGATATCATGGAGATATAGAACTAAAGGCTGTGATAGTGGGCAATAAAAGTCATGTTGTTGCATCGCTTGAACAATTTTCAAAATTTGTTTTATCTTTTCCTTGTAGTTTTACTGGCTAGGTTCATAAAACATTATGCACCACGTGTTACGCCGATCCATCTTCCAATGTAGGAGGAGTAATCCAAGCTTTGCATTTGTCTCGTTATAGAAAAATAATCTAGTTTGGTAGAAGTGGGCATGGCCAATGTAAAAGTGAGGTAGAGTCATTCAAGGATTGAGCTGATATAAGGTTCTTTAGGGAAAGGCCCCACAATTTAGGAGTCATTAGTGAAAACACATTGTCTTCCCCAATAGGGCTCCCCAGATATTGAGGGGTAGGACATTTTTAGTCTGAGTAGTAGTTGGGTTTTTCTGCCAAATTGCCTAGTCAGCTTAACCCAGCATTTTCTGGTTCTTCTGGCCCACACGTTTTAGATTAATAATAATTAGTGAGAAATAAAAAATCCCTACAAATACAATAGAGTCCCCTGCTATGCTGGGAGCAAGAAACGGCCAAGCTTAGCATGGTGCGTTTGCCTGCTTCTGTGGACTTGAAACCTTAATTACAGTTAACAATTTATTCAATGGAAAGACATTTTCCACACCTGAAGGATTTATTTTAGAATAACATTTATTTATTAGTCTATTGAAACAGATTATGCTGTATAGACCCTTGAGTATATGGGACCCAAAAACACTTTCTTTGTTGTAATGGTGTAGGTTAGATTTCATCTGTTGGGTTATGTGTTGACATTTTCTGCTACTAAAATTGATGTAATCCTCTTAAGTGTGATGGTGGAAAAACAGTACACAGAAGCGGGGCGACATGATGTCGCTGAGGTTAGTAATAAAAGTAATTGTAACAGCTTCCAGAGAGACTGATAGTAATCCATATGGGAACCTAGCAGAGATTAAAGCTTCTGACCTTAAGGGCAACAGTGTCACATGTGGCTGGATAAATGAAACCAGGGGAAAAAAAGCGATTCAACTAAAATTGATGACTTAACTTTTATTTTGCTACCTCTTCCTAAAAGTAATTTTTAGAGATTGGATAGTGCAATGTCCGTACAGTGATGTAGTGGTCAGCACTGTCACCTCGAAGCAAGAAGGTCTAAGGCTTATATTTCAGGTGTGTGCAGTTTTTATGCTTTTCAGTGCCTGGCTGGGTAAACTGGTGATGTCTAATAGGCTGTGGGTTTGAGGGCAAGTTGATGAACTAATGACCTTTGCAAACTTTAGGTCACTTATAGCTTGTTGATGGATGACAAAGATCGAAGGACAGATGGATGGTACATCTTAGATAACTTTTAATAAAATATTTAATTTCAGTCAAAATCTATAAAAGTCTATTTTTCCAAAGTCTGACAGAGACTTCAACAGTTTGCAGGAGATAATTAACAACTAGTTTAGAAAGTGCTTGCCTCTTCATAAAGCAGTTATTTATTTCAAAAACCAGACTTGTTTGACCTGAGATATCTCCATTTTTACTAAAATAAAACATAGTTGAGGCATCAGATTTTTACAGGCGACCTGATTTGCATACTGAATTGTTAATTACAAGGTGGCTTTAACAGCTTAGTCTAATGGCAGAGGTATAATTAGTTTTCTTGAGTGGTGCCGTTCATAATTTTCCCCATTCAGGAATATTCATCCTTTCCACCGTGCATTTTTTACTTGTCTACCAGGTGCTCTTGTATTTTTACACCTGGTTTATTTACCAGATTTTTCACCTCCCCATTGTGTGTCCAACACTAGCCTCATTACTGCTTTGAGTCTCACTTGCTCTTTGTTTGAGATTGCCTTATTTGCCATGATGCCTTAGTTGTGATCCCACCATCCTGCCTGATACCTGTTCTGGTGTCAGTGTGTGTGCCTTATTGAAAACTCATTAGTCAGTGTGATTTAGCATCTGATAGTTTCCCCTTTTAAGCAAAATCTGTCATCCAATACATTAACTACCTTACTCACTTTTTTTTTTTATAATTTATTTTATTTTAGAACCATTCTGAGATGTAACATTGAAACTGTTACTGTCTATATTAGGAGCTGATTTGGCAAATTGAAATGTATATTTTCAATAAATACAGAATCTCCTTTTGTCTTTTCATCTTCTGTTCAATACCAAAGTATGAACATTATATCACTTTCTTTTTGGTCAGTCTCTGGCAATCAAGATGATTTGCCACATCTTGAAAAGTCCCTAAAACTCATTTATTTCCCTCTCTGATGCTTTTGACTTGAATGGTTTTAACTTCAGTCGGCTGTCTTCACAGTACGTATTATGGTATTAAAATGCTGCAATGAGATTTAATGATTTCATTTTATCTTATGATTTGAACAGACCTATGATCAGGTGGCCAATGAGCGTAAAGTTTAGTAATTAAAATAGATATTCTTTTACTTCATATGTATCATAATTTCAGGAATGAATTCCTTCTTCCTGCCTTGTAATTGTTTCTATGTCAGAAAAGTAATGTGCACATCAGGTTTCTGATGGGTCTGTAGGGTGGAAGATTATAAACAAAACTAAAGTGTAAAGGTTGGTAAAGCACAGGTAGACAGAGGCAGAGTCTTTATGTATTTATAACTTGTCCAAGAAAGAACCATGCATTTGTACATCTTTATACTCTATGGCCTAGTTCACAAGTACAACTGTATTTTATAAAAAAGTAATTTAATGCATTTCTCAACAAATGAGTAGTCTGGCACCATTTCAAAACAGGCTTGTATCCTTGAAAATGCATTTGATATAACAAATCACACACACTGCCTGTACTTATGCCAGTGTGGACAGGAAACAAAAGCTTGACTTTTGTCCTTGACTGACTGAACTTGCATGATGAAAGAGGCCAAAATCCAAAGAAATATTTCATACTGAATTATGTTTGCCTGAAAGTGTTAGAAAAAAGCACTTTGTTATGGCACACCATGCTGACATACAGAATTATGGTGTCTTTACCTTCACCAACTAGATGAAAATAATGAGTACTAAGTGACTTCACAATGTAACTCAAGCCTCTTTCGATTAAGGTCACGGTTCTTAAACCACTGGTGTACAACAATCACTAATCTACAAGTTTTGCATAAAAACACGGGATGTAAAATTAAAGAAGGGATGTGTAATGCAACATTGAAACTGAAGCCTGGCTTAGTTTTTTATTTATTTAATTATTGGTTATCTTCAAGAGGCTGAGCCAATTTTATTTTTGTCTGAGTCATGGCTAAAACATGGATTTGCACAGTATTTTTCAGTTTGTCAAAGGCCTGGCAATTCAGAAATGTGTTTTTTGACAGGTGGTTCCTTTTGTTTGTGAAGTCATGAAGGACGAGTTGTATCTCTTAAAGCGCTGCTCCACAGAGAGCCGTCCTTTCTTGTCGCTGTATGACAACAGTTAAAATTTTAATTTCAACTGAGACATGTCAGAGATAAAAACCCTGCAAGGATATTTCACTCCTTGTGTTCCTCTGCAACAAACGGTAGCAAGCAACATTTTGTGTACAAGTGTTCTGGTGCTGTCATAGGAAATTAAAACATTGCCTTAGAGCACTGGGATGAGAAGGAAGTTCTGTTTGAAGTTTCTTTTTTCAAGAAGGAGAGCAATTGTGTCTTATACAATACACTGAAAAACTATTTAGACAGAGATACATTTGGAATCCATACTCATGTTTTTTAAGACAAAAACTCACCTTTTAGTTTTGCTAAAGAAAGGCCACAATGATAGGTTTGGCATATGTGACATAGCCAAGACAATAACATCATCATAAACTATGTACAAAATAAAGTGAACAAAATGTCAGAAGCACCACTTCCTGTGCTTCCAGCTGAAAAAGGAAATGAAACAAAGCACTCTCGGGTTCATTGTTTATATATTTATTTATTTCTAAGAGTCCATGCTTTCATTTGTTCATCAGTGGAGAGCAATATTTCCCTTTTATTTTACCAGTGGCCAACTGCTGCACAGCTTGCCCTGGCATGGTTCCATATTGCATGTCATTGTTGAAAACCAAGTTAAAACTTATAGCAGGAATTTTACCAGAACTGTTAAACTGATAAGCTTTAAAGTAAACATTATTTATCTCATTTTGTCATTTCATATCCTTTGTATTATGTAACACTGCTATATATTATATAGTCATATGATCCAATTGCAACTTTTAGGTATTACCCAAGCACTGGCAGAATCAGAAGAAATGGGGTTTTGAGGATTTATTACATTATCAGCACATGGAGTTGAATAAGTTCAGTAATGGGCTCCTTTTATTCTCCTTAAAAGCAAGAGACAATCTTCTAATGGGCAGCAGATAAAATGTAGGGCAGCTTCTTGTGAGAAGAAAATAAAGCCAAACAAGACACAATGACATACATCTCTAAAGTGTTGCCAGAGACAAATTAGTTTCCCTTTTAAGCAAAATCTGTCATCCAATACATTAGCTACCTTACTCACTTTTATTTATTTTATTTTAGAACCATTCTGAGATGTAACATTAAAACTGTTACTGTCTATATTAGGAGCTGATATAGTCACGAGAGCCAAATACCTTTGGCAAAGAGAAATGTATATTTTCAACAATACAGAATCTCTTTTTCTCTTTTCATCTTCTGCTCAATACCAAAGTATGAACATTATATCACTTTCTTTTTGGTCAGTCTCTGGCATTGCCAGGAAATCAATAAGACATGCTTTTTTTCTTTCATGGAGTTTGGAAATCATGTCAAAGTGGAGTGATGGATGGCAGGAGAACAGGCCTAACCATAGAGAAAAATGAGCTGGACGAGAAACTGTAGGTCAACCAGGTTAATGATGTTGGTAGTGATTATTTTCAGGTAGGAATGATTTGAGGTTAATCATTTGTTGAGCAGAGCTTAAATGACAGAAGAGGTGAAATGGCTGTGATCAAAGTGGGAATGTTTGCTCCATCAAACCTTTACTGACGCAGAACAACATTAAGCCGGGGCAAATAGTGCAGCTGTCCCCTCGTCTTTTATCAGGAAATATACAGAACAAAATCAGCCTTTTTTATATATAGCAAAGGCTTTATGATTAACGTAAAGTCTTTATGTTATTTTATTTAGATTACCTTGCAGGACTGTCATTTTTAAATATTAAACATATTGGTGTCCATCACCAAGTACAGTGAAGACATATGAATGGACTCAAATACACATTTATATTGCTGTCCCTAACATGTAATCTGCTTTCGTCCAGTCTGCTTTCGCCTGACTGGACGAAAGCAGATTACCCAGGGCTGTGACAAGGGAAGATACATATATGTCTTTAAGACACACCTGAGAGCCCCAGAAAGCAGCTGATATAGATTTATTGGCTCGGTTTAAATTGCATCTCCACGCACATCTAGACCCAGATGTCTGTGTGATGCAATCAGCAGCCTAGCACTGGGAATATCGTAACAAGGAGAATGAGTGGGTACAGTTCCAGAAGGGTAAACTCTGAGATTGCAATCTGTGGTAGAATATGTGTTTATCTATAAAATGTATGTACAAGTGCGTGGTCTGGCATTTTTAGATTTGATGAGACTCAAGTTTAGTTTTTAAACACTATGAGTAAGAACCCATTTCGGGAAAGGAGAAGCTCTTGTGCTGAGACTAACAGTTTTGTAGGCATTACTTTTATCCATGTAGATGCTCAAGGACTGGTTTAGTAAAGGGATAAAAAAAAAACCATGTCTGGTAACAGTTTTATTATGCTTCAATCTGCATTTTGAATATCAAAAGAAAGTCCGTCTAGGGACTGACGTCATATGCATGGACACAGGTATGCATACAGATCAGCTCCTCGATAGAAGCAAAAGTTTAAAGTATGCTGCAATAATGTGAAACTGTATAGAAATATGTACAATTTTCACCATACCCTTGAGAATCACATAGCAATAAAGTAACACATTCGGTTTTTCTCAGAAGCAGAATTCATGATTAGTGCAGCATACATCTAAAGGAGAGAAGTGAAGGTTGTCTGAGTAACACAAAGGACCTAAGTTATGTGAATACTACGATTTGTTTCAGGTATTCTGGTTTGGTGCTGCATTCCACAGCATGTGAATGACTGTAATTTTAATGAAAAGGATAGGGATACTTTTCATAAAAAGGATATTTAATCAATACTACAAAAGGTAGAATTTTTCTGCCACTGGCCTGTCATTGGCACAGAAGCACACAGCATGAGTCCTGAGGAAATCAATAAAGTGACCTCCCACAGAGCTGTTTATGTCTTACGCATCTGACACATAATCAATTGATAAAAGTGGAATTATGAAGTTGAACCGATCACGTTCCATTCAGTCGATTCGTCCATGAGCCGTGTGACTGAGCAGCATACTAATGGACAGGAAAAAAGCAATCAGAGACAACATGACAGCAACATACAGTGTATGGGTGTATAGGTTAAGAGGATGTTTAAGTGTCAGGGATGATAAAAGTGGACTCTGTGATTTTTTTTTTCATTAGAAACAACATTGTAACAGATGAAGTTCCTCCATTTCCTTTACCCAACCTTTAGATTACCAAGATCCCAATCTGATTTAGTGTGGGAGGGACAGGTCAGAAGCAAGCCACATCCTTGAACACCACACCCTATAAATCACAAGATACAAATAATCTTCAGGCATGTTCATGTTTGAACAAATAATGCTCTTTTGCAGCACAAGGGGTAAGTGATAAGGTAAATCATAGAATGTGAAAACCTTTTAAAAAAGGGTATACTTTTAAAAGTAATGGCCCTTTTCTTTTTCATTCCACTAAAACCATTAACATCTCAAGAAATGTTCTGAGCTCCCATATTTGCCTTTCTGTATGACAAGTTTTGTTTGTGTGTGGATTTGAAGACACAATTCCATACGCTTCATGGTTCTAGTTATAGAATTACAAGAAATGTTTTATCATGCACATGCGAGCCCTTATTTGCACCCTTGAGTTCTAAAATAGATCCAGTTCCTAAAGTCTGAACTCCCAAAGACAAAGAGACATCATAAACCCACACACCAGCAGCTTACACTTGGAACAATAATCAGAGATAACAAGTATTCTCATTAATTTCAGATTCAGGTTGCATGTGCTTTGAAATTGCATATCCTTCAGAGAACCCAAGTTATTTCTCAGACAAGGTCAAAATGTGTAAAAAAAAAAAAAGAGAGAGATAAAAAAAAACCCTGCAAAAGCAGCACACCTTGTAAGAAAATAATTTCCTTGTTTGAAAGTTGCAACTATCCTGAGAATTTTACATCCCATTGCTGTGCTGTTCTGAATATTTTGTAGAGGCAGCCACACACATTGTGCCTAGGCTTGCTCTGTGAGCTATGGGGAGGGTTGGACAATAAATAAGATTAGGATCACAACAATCAGTGGGTGTGGTTAGAGCTGACATCAGATTTGACCTATGGTTTTTCATTTTCATTCCTAATGAAAGTACATCAGTTTAATGCAAATATTTTTCCTTGTAGAAGGAGACTCTTTCACAAGAGATAACACACAACCTGATTAATGAGCATTGGCTCCCTTTTTTTAAAAAACAGACCAAGATGTAGCCTTTCCTAATTTATAATAATCTCTTTAGCAGGAAACAAAAAAAGCTTGTGATTATAATTGTTCCTATTTCCAAGAAATGATTTTACTGATAAGTGGCAAAACATATGCAGTAAGCACATTATTTGGAAATTGGAGGATCTGCTGTTGATTAGTAGTGCTTGTTGAAGATTTTCATTCACACATCGATAATATCTTTGGAGTCAAATAACCCACATCATTTTTGTGTTTTTAAACTTGGGACTTGGTTTGGCTATAAAAATCAAACTTTAGCTCAGATTTAAAAGAAGACCTTCTGGCTTCAAGAAGGATGGAAAAGAACAATCCTTACTGTAGTTCACAAGCCAAAGGCAAATTGTACAATGTACAGTTCTTGATACTCAATGATAGTGCTGCATATACACAATGAAATTTTCCTGTGTAATTAGCAGCAATGGAAATGAGATATTTACATGTACCGGTACTTGTGACAATCCCAATACTAGGGAGTCTCTTTTTTTTTCTTTTTCAGGCTGTAACCTGCCTGTAGTTGTATGAGATGCAATGTTCTCTTACCCTTTAAAAGCAGTTCCTACCTGTTCTTCAGTGGTGACTCCTCTGTTTAGTGGGGAGTGCTCCCTGGTTACCTCTAATATTTGGATTTTGGTTTTGTCTGGGTTTTTTTACCATACAGATTTCCACACATCCAGAAATTACTGACAACTGATCAAACCTTTTACTTTTCTGGTTTAGATAAATAATTTATTTCCTTAAAATTCTACCACCTCATGTTGTCTTCCTGTTTGTTACAGTTCTTGAGCCATCATGTAACACAATGTGTAAAAACACAAAGTTTTCTTTCTTACTGTCTGACACTAAACCAGATTAAGCTTTTGCTGCTCCGGGTCAATCTGGACTACTAAAATTATTTCTATTTGCTAAAATGCCAAATCAGTGAGCAAGAACAGTTTGTAGAGATTATTTTTCATCATTTGAATTTTGACTTTATAGACATTTATTTTGGTACTGTATGAACATCCTTTCCAAGATTTCCACTATAGTTTGTTGGAATGGCACATCTATTCATTACTGAGTTGTTTTTTTTCTATGTTAGGTGATTTTTTATTTTTTATTTTTTTTTTTGAGAGATGGTCTGAAACTCTTGATCAGTAGATGGACAGCCTATTTTAGTTTGATGGTTGTTTGCAAGAAAATGCTTACTCTGATTTTTTTTATGTCTCACCCTCATTTCTTCTTTTTGCATTTTGAAGCTCTACTTAGGACCTTTATAAGATTATGCAGTGCAAAATGTAAATTTTGCCATTTCTCAACAGGTCTTACAATTTTGATCGGGAGAAGAGTAAGAAAATTGCATATATTAACCAACATATTGCTCATACACATTGTCCAGAAAACCAGAAATATATAACAGTGGTAGTATTAGCCCTCTATGTGGTTTCTGACTAGATATTTGAGTTAGTTTCTTAGAACATTGAGAATCTTTCAGGCTTATGGTCACGCAAAGTAGACGTGAACAATCTTCTAAAGTGCTCGTTTAAGAGAAACTCAATTTGTAACAAAAATAGACACTTAAAGAATAAGCTTTCCTAAATGGACTCCAAGAAACTTTGATAATAAAAACATAACTTTTGTAAAGGACAAACAGTGAAATGTTCATGAACGGAGTTTTCAGGATGAATGATAACAAGGCCAAATAGTGCACAAAAGTCTGTCTAAAAAAACTTTGAATTTGTCTACAAAAAAGGAAGAAATATTGCTTCAAAAGACGACAGAATATAAAACACCATTTCAATCGTGTGGGAGTGCTGGGGTTACGAGCAGGATCGCTTTACTCCTCCTCCTCCCCACTCTAACTAATGAGAAGCCGTAAAAGAGGAGGTTTGGACCATGTTTATCTGGGTAGCTCTGAGGGGGCCAAGGTGCCCTCACACACAGCAGTGCGTAGAGAAGACGACTGCTGGGCATAATACTTCACACATCAGCTGGCTCTCACATATGGCTGTCCTCGGCTGGTCCTGGTTCCTGCCCCATCTGCCTTCCCACCTCAGCGTTCAGAGTTTGTTTTTCCAACTAGCGACTGGCTGCCTCTGAGTCCTCATTGTGTTGCCACATCACTCCCACAGCCAGACGTTGTTTGCTTCCATGCCCTCTTTTTGACAGTCACGTGCACATAATAAGCCTGCTCTTCTCCATTCAGTGCAAGGCCAGCTACCCTACTATCTCTATAACCTTTTCCCCCCTTCCCTACTCCAAATCAGTGCCTCCATCCTGCCAGGCCTGGCGCAGGGTCACATCTGGAATGAAGAATTACTGCTGTTCCACCCCATCCCTCCCTTCTGTCTATTTGCAGATGGCTTGTTGATTTGAAAGTTCTCTACTGTATGCTGGATGCAGCCTGTTGGCAGAGGGAGGATGGTTAATGTAGGGGGAAGCCCATTAAGGGCTGAAACACTTAAGCTGTTTTTCAAACAACAGATGGAAGGATTATTAAATATTTCACACTTACTATAATTTAAACCAAACTAATGATATCACTTGTGTCCATGGAAATTGGCCATTGCTTGGCAAGACAAGTACACTGTTGTTAGATAACTGGGAAAGTTCTTGCTAAGGTGATTTGGGCTGATGACCCAATAGGCTGGTGAAGAATGATGTTAAAACCTTCCTGGGTTTCTTATGTTCCATTTTTCAAGTAAGGATTTACTGGTCTGCTTTCTCAAATGGGTATGGCAAACATTATATTTTCACACTGTGCTGCTCTGAAGCAGCTATTTTTAAATTAAATGTTTTTTTGTGTGTATGAAAAAACGACCAAGTATGTTTTTGCTTCGCACTGATCAATGCCTTGTATATTGCTCTGCTCTTTGTATTGATTGTAGAAAGTAAAAAGGCACAAAAGGTACAATTGAAAACCTGCACATATACTATGCTCAGATAATCTCTGAACTAAACAGAGATAGGGGATTGTTAAAAAAGAAAAAAATTCTGCAGGGCTTTAAACACATTAGGAATATCTTGTTTTACAAGCACTGTTCATGTTAAAATAATTTAAATTCGTTTTTTTCTCTTTAGTTTTATTTGTTTATATCTTGGTGGTGAAACAACCTCGGCTCATATTCTCCATCCAATTAATTCATTTACACATAAATCTTTGAATAGTGGTTTGATATTTTCAGGTGGTGTCAGTGTTTGCTGCTGTGTGGTCTTTGATTAATAAAACAGTTGCAAGTTTGGTGAACATCTTATGACTCTGCAAGTACTATTTGATTTCTGGTGAAATACCTGAGCCTCTGATTAAAGACTGTCGTATTTTATTGTAAGAACAGTACACACTTGCTCTTGCCAATCAGAATAATTTTAGATTAGCATTTTAATATTTATTTCTGACAGTGTACATGAAGAAAACGTATCCATTAAGCTTGATTATTTCACATATATTTACCAGAGATGGAAATTGGCACTTGTCCTCTCATTACTGCAGTTTAAAAGTATGATTTGCAATTTTTTAATGAATTTGTTTTAAAAATCTGCACTTCTAGCTATGTACCTATGTAATGGATATTTTGTGTATTATTTATATTACAACTTTAAATACATTTAATAAAAACATGTTCTGAAAAATCTGAGCATTAGTGTGCCAAAAAATTTAACTGGTCAGTCTCCATGGAACCGTGCAGACTGGTAATGGAGTGGGTGGAATCTAGTGTCTATTTTCTAACTATGTATGATATTTCAAAACACAACAAAACAATAACGTGGACCATAAATTTTAGGTACCACAACACATATATATATATATATATATATATATATATATATAATCACTTCACCTGGAGGGTTTTAAGTTAGTCATTTCATTTTAAAGCAAATAAAAACACAAACTGCTAAGTTAACATTGACTTTGCAAAGCATACCTTGAAAGATGTGTTTAAATTGCTGCAAAAATGTTCAGAAGTTAGTGACTGCCTAGTTAAAACAGATCTGACTGAACAGACACAGGAAAACTCTGCTTTCTGTTGACATTCTTGAGAGAATTTATAAAGTGCTTTTCAAGTGAAAATCACAGCTCTTTGCTTGGTAACTAATCATGACAGTACACTAAGGGAAACTCATTTTTCTTTATTTATTTTTTTGCATAATCAGTTCTGTAAAGCGGTAACAAATTTGATGATATTATATTTACACTTTGAATGTTCCCAATGTACTTCCATTCACAATCATGCTACTTTAATTTTAAACACAACTGTAGGTGTAAAACATCAAGCTGTTTTTCACTGCTAGCAGGTTTTAAACTTTGATAAAGCTGTCCTCTCAACTTATTAATCTCAGAACATAAACCATGCTGAGAAAAATGCATTTTCCTGTAATAAAAATGAATGACTTGAGGGATAACTCTAACTGCTGTCTGTTTAGGTCAGGTTACTTGGCTACATTCCCACAACAGCTGCTTTTTTTTGCCAGCTTTTAAAGCAGAGCAAGAAATCAATACACATTTTGAGACAGCAGTGATGTAGACATTGTGCCAGTTTAATGACAAGCTTCTTAATTTTTCAATATACCTATGATCTATGTACAAATCCTCACCGATAGTCATAAGTAGTAAGTAATGATAGAAAGAATAAGACTGTAAATTTGATATATAAACAAGTAGCTAAAACTAAAGGATGGCTGGATCAAGCCATCCTGCAGGCCAGAAATTTAAAAGGAGCTCAAAGTAGAGCCATTGTTTCTCCATATTACAGGAGAGTACAGTTAAGGTGGTTTGGCCATTTGGAAAGAAAACCTTCTGAAAGCCTTCCAAGGAAGGAGTTTCAGGCATGAAACCAAAATGAGCCCCAGAAAAGACTTTGGACTCAGTAAAGAAGGACATTTCACACCTTACAGCTTACTTGTGAATGAATCTGAATCTGAGTTCCAGCTGATGACACTGTGGAGGTATTTGACAACAGGGATCTGGGGCTCACCGCTAAAGCTGTTGCTACTATGACCTGGACTCAAATAAGTGTATATAAGTATGTAATAATGTATGGATTGGAGAGTGGACTGTGCTTTCACTTGAGTACATTCTTTTATTCCATATTCCTCCTGTATTATTTACATATTTTAAAATTAGATATTTCTATGCTTCAATCAATGTACAGTCAAGTGCGTGATTGAACAATTTATTATTCACCAGACACCAGACAATCAGCACCATAAATACAGGTATGGATAATATTTACATGTCAACGGATGAATGACATGTAAATATTATGCTTCACCTCAACATAAATATGCAGGTTAGTCACCTTAATATAGTTAAAAGGTTATAGTACCTTAGTAGTTAGAAAACTTGTTACAACCTGATCCTCATTAGTTTGAAAGTACAATCAAGGTGGAAAATTTATTTTACTTAATATTCTATTGCTTTCAGAAGCAAAGATATACCAATGATTTTTTAAATTAATTTGTTGGTTTAGTGATGAGAAATAAAAAAGGGTGAGTCAGTAGAGTACAAATAAAATAGACTGTACAGACAATTTAATCTGAGATATTACGTTTTGACAGTTCATAGCAATTTGGCTTTGTCTTGCAGTACTTTTCATATGTAGATATGAAAGAAAGTCATTTGAAAATGTACCTGCACCATATGCTGCTTTACACATCCATAGCCAAAAAACCATTACTTGGAAACTGCTTACAGCTGTTCTTTCTCAAGAGTTTGGCAAAAGCACCCTGTCAGCAACAACAGCCCATCTAAAGCCAGGGCGAAATAGTGTTTCCAAAATGTGACTTCATAAAATTGGCCTGGATTCCCATCTGCTTGGCCAACAGAATAAAATACCTTTTGCAAATCTGATCGGACTGTGACATTTTAAAAATAACATGTTTCTGAAACAATTTTAAATAACATCTATAACTAAAGTGAAACAACACTGGATGTGGTTATTTGACAGGAACTAACTCAAGCAGTTAGTCTTTAAGTGCTGCTTTAAAAAGCAATCAGTCTGTTAAATTTAAATTGGGTAAAAAAAATAAAAAAGGGAATCCATTTGCACATATGGATGTCTGCTCCAAAAGAGCTGTTTGGTAATTGCTTCTTTCATATATTTGTGGCTCACTATGATGCATGCTCTATTATAAACTAATGATGATAATGATCTCACCTGCTCAGTAAAGTAACAAGTTCACTCTTGGTACTTTACATCCAAATAAACTACTTCTGGGTACGCCCCCCAACTCGGCATGTACATACCTAAGATTATCTGCATGCAACAGCGTTATTCACTTCCTTGTTGTCGGCCCCTAACTAGAACAACTCATGAAGAAATATAGACTTTTCCCATTAGAATTTAATATTGTAGACCTTAATTCAGAAAACAAAACCTGTTTTTAGACATTTCCCAGTGTTAGATAAGAATTTCTAAATGAAGAATCCTCAAGAATAAAACAAATGAACAGATTATATAAATTAAAGGTAGAATAGATTTAGTTTACTTGGTGTAAGAATTATAGTCGAAATTTCACCCCTAACTATTGTTTCTCTTTGTGTTTCGTTTGAAACATAACTTATTGTGTCTTTATATTAAAAAAACAAAAAAAATGGTGACATTTTCCTTAACAACACCAACATTTACACCATAAATGGCCATATGTGTTGTGGCCATTTATGCTAAATTTTGTGGATTGTAATTTCTACTAATTTAGTTTTTTTCTTTGGGTAGTTAGAATATATTTAAGTTAATTTAGAACCAAAATTTGTAATTAATTTTTATATTTGGAATTGTTTAGCTTACGTTGTTAATTGTTAGACCCTCCCATTAATTTGAGTAATTAAGAACACACCCGGTGCTTGGTGGAGGTCTGTTGTTTGGTAAATGTCTGGTGTGTTGACGGGAGATTTTGTAAATGATTTTTTAACCACTTTTTAGAGCTTTAAACGTCAAATTCAGATTATTTTTTGTTTTTGACTAAGTTGTAAGAAACTTTAATAATTATTTTGTCACTACTTTTGCAAGAAATAAATCACGTATATTTTTACAAAACAAGCAAGTTTTGCTTGTTAATGATAGTCGGAAGTGCGTGCAAAATCAAACCGCCTGTTAACACCCACGGCCTTTGTTGGAAATTTTGGTTTTTGGAAAAAGAAGGCCGTGACACCTAGTTTCTTTCTTTTTTCAGTAAATAGTTGTTAAATAGTTGTCAAATATTGTAGCACAAGTTTGTTATCTTTTAAGAAATTAATGCAAGAAAAAGGAAGACAACCTACTGTAGATGCAAAGTGTCTTATATCTCATCCAGAGGTGTTCAAGCTATACAGTGAATCAATGGGTGGTGTTGTCCTGCTAGTTGAAATGATCAGTCTGTACCACACAAAAATCTGGGAAAAAAGTCAGTGCCCAGCAGATGCAAGAAGCTATAATACACAGGAAAAACACACTTCTACTGTAACATATGTAAAATCCAGCTGTGCTTTGTGCCACAGTGAAACTGCTTCAAGGGTGTTCATCAAAATTGAAAGACTACATGAAAATACCCAGCAAGGTATTTTCATGTATACCTTGACAAAGCTCAGGCTTTGTCAATGGTTTGGTAACGGTAGTAATCCGTTTACATTACTACAAATAATAACATGCCATCGCATTTGACACATTACTGAAGTCAAAACTATATTTTGTATTATATATTCCCTATTCACACATGCACACTGATAAACAGAAAATGAGTCATCCAGATTATAAGGTTGAGATCATGCCTAATTAGATATTGCATAAAACTCTATGGGAAAGGTATAGAAGTTTTCACGACATTCTATAATCTTTTAGTCAAGATGTCCATTACAATGGACATTAAAAAAACCCTATTAAAACATGAGATAGGAAAAATGTCTCTTTTTCCCTTTATTTCTAAGCTTAAGTGGAGTAAATATCAACTGAGTAAAAATTTTTTGGTCCACTAGAAAAAATTCAGGTCTGAAGGGGTTAATCTTTTAATGATATTCTAATTTATTGGGTCTTCCTGTCTATTAATAAGTCTTGTAACAGGGCTCTAGTCACTTAAAGAAAGGACTTATATTGTAAAGCTGAGGGAGAAAAAATAAAAAGGAGCCACCTGGAGAATACCAAACCAATTTTATTCAGACACTAGTGTCTGAATGGCAATGAATTTGTAAAAAGTCATAAAACCCTGAAAAAATGTAAACCAAAGCATAAAGCTAAAAAAAAAACAGAGCATAATAACCATTCAACAAAGTAAAAAAAAAGAAAAAAGCTAAAATTTCAAAAGGTATAAGAAGTTTGATCTTAGCTGATTAAATATTGTTACTGCATATTTCCTCTACGGTCAGTAATATTTTAATTACAAGATCTGCATTAAAAACAGTACGTGTTGTTTGCTTGCGATTTGCATTTGATTAGTGACGCAAAAGAGAAAAACAGTTAGCCAGTAGTGTTGATAAACAACAGAAGAACTGCGATTTTATTTGCAATGAGGCTGGGAATTTTCTTTTGTATTACCCAGTACTTCACACATGCACAGTTAATATTAACAGAGGTATCTGTGTTCAGTTTTTGCAGAACATCATCAGCTTCTTCAAGTTTCTTACTGCTTCCTTTGAACTGACAGGCTGCTTATGATAATCACTAATAATAAACTAACCGAGAGACAGCCCTCGGGGTGGATTTGTCAAGCGCATGCTTAAACACACATTCTAGAGTGATGAGGAAGCCAATGCAAACTGTTGCTGGCATGTACAAAGGAAATGTTGCTAAGTTAAAGCAAAAAAAAAAAAAAAAGCCTGACAGAATGTTGCAATAAAAATGAGGTAGACAGAAAAAAATACAAATTAAACAAATTTAATACAATGCTCGTTGTGAAAATTTGTATTTTAGAGGGCTTGACAACAGACAACCAAATCTAATATTCAGAAAACGGCCACTGAACAAAATGAAACCTTTTATAGAAGATCTTTTGAAGTTTTTAGATATTCATTCACGCTTCCCCTATTTATAGTTAATGCATCAGCATTCTGATTGAATATCTGTCAGATATCTCCAATAACTGATAGTAGATTTGTAGTGCACAAATCTACTCTTCATAAATTCAAGTCTTTCCTTAAGATGTTGCTCTCAAAGTGCAGTTGAGAAGAGCTAGGCAGATACTGAAAACCATAATGACAGACTTGAAGTAAGAATGACAAATGCTCAGGTGTTAAACTCTAGCATTTTCAAACAAGTTGGGGGTTTTTGTTAGCTCATACTGCAAGGTCAGTATTAGAAAATCTTAAAACAACAACACCAACAACAATCAAATAAATCCTGGCCTGTTATTGAAAGTGAACACTAACTGTAAAAGCATATTTTGTTATTCACATCACCTCTCTTCATTCTTGTTTTGTATTATAGTATGAATGGCAGGGGATGTGAACTGACTCCTGATTTCCCTTCCTTTTGCATTTGGAAAGTCCCAGCGATTTGTGTTATTACAGCTCTGTCAGGCTGATGGAGTTGGGATTGATGGGGCTCCTGAGATTCTGCAGCGTACGCGAACAAGAATAGAGGTTACAGTCTTTTTCTCATCAACACCTATGATATGGGAATGACTGGCGGCTAGCAGTTTTGACTGACAACTAAATGTGAGGCCTGCCAGATACCTATATTTGGATAAGAGACAGCATGCGACTCTAATTTCAGAAAACCATTGCAATTCATGAAGCACTGGAACTTACAGTTTGAAAATTGTTTAAGGAGGAGACAGAAAAGAACAGGTGGGGTTGAGAAACGGGAGGAAGGTTAGCAAAAGTGTTTCAGGTTGAGAGAAGAACTGACAGAAAATAATGAAAATGCATCAAAGTAGGAGGAAGTTGGCTTATCAATAGTGTAAATCATCACCTTGTCAGTGTACTCTTGTTTGCTTTTCTGTGCTTTACATGTGGAATAGCAGAAGAGTTTTACCCCTTGAGGTAGTTTGTAGGTGCCTGGGGTAGCTAGCAGAGTGTATGGCACTTGGGTTAGTTTTATGTTGTTCACAAGAACAGTTGTGGACACTGTTCTTGTGTCGACAGTTCTTGTGTACTGTGTCCACAGTACACAGCTTATGTGTACTGTGGACACAAGAACTGTGTCCACAGTGCACAGTTCTTGTGTACTGTGGAGAATTCTCCATTCTCCATGCTAAGTTCTTGATGTATGAGGTTGAAGTAGAGCCAGTGAGTTGAATTCATAAATTCCATTTATTATTACCAAAATATAGCTGGTCCATTTCACATACTACGTTTAGGAGCTAGCAGGACAAAACGGCACCCAAGAACAGTTTGTGATTTCCTTTGTTAGCCTCTATCTAAGCTATGCCCTAAAGAGGGCGTTCCCTATTATGTCATTTCCTCTAGCTTTAGCTTAGCGACTAGCTAAAAGAGATAGAAGGAAAGCACTTAATGATTTATTCTCAACAGTACTCATAGTAAGAGCTGTGTTTGCATTATTGGGACAAAGTTGGGCTTGTTCCTAGTGCAGTCCATGCAGTCAATGAGGGACTATCCCATGTCACCAGTCCTATTTCTGGTCTTCATCAGCATGATCTCAAGGTGTTGTCATATAAAGAAGGGTGATTCTTTTTAAAGCTTCGGGTATGGTCTTTGCATTTTGCAGATAAACTTGTTCAGTTGGCATCTTTACCTATAGGGTGCACTGACGGGGTAAGGTCAAGTGATGGTAGGATGGGGTGTGAGATAGACAAATGGATTTCTGCCATGTTTGTGGTAATGAAGGAGTTGGTTCTCTCTGTCAAGGTAAAGAATGAGCTGAGCAAGAAAACAGGTCTTGAATTCTTCCGTTCTAACTCTCACCTAAGGTCATTAGACATTAATCACTGAAAAGTTTAGTGGCTGTGATTACCCTGAGAAACTGGATGAAAAGCTCAATGTAGAATAAGTTGGCCATATGGTTAGGATCTCTTCAGTGTGGCTCTACTTTCTGGGCATGCCCATGCAAGAGAGGTCTGTTAAACTCCAGTCCTCCAGTGTCCTGCATGTCTGAGATTTCTCCTCTCTACAACACATCTGATTCAGTTCATTTACCTTCTCTGCCTCTGATCAATTTCTGTAAAGGCCTTTTAATTAAGCACTGCTTACGTTCAGCTCTGTTGAACCAAGACAACACTTAAAACTTAAAACATGCAGGATACTGGTCCAGGAAAGACTCAGAACACATTGAAGGGACTACGTTTGCCTTGTGGACTATGAAGATCCTAGAATACCCCTGAATGAGTTGAAGAGTCTTTCTGTGAAGAGAAATGTGTGAGTTTCTCCTCACAAAGCTCTTATTCCTTCAGATAAGCAGAATATAATCAATGGGTGGCTGGACTTTAGATTTAACAAGCAAATGTCTAAACAAACACAAACAAAACCATAGCCAGAACAAGTGGACATGGAAAATGCTCTTGAAACTTTTATTATTATTTAGACAGACCTTGGATAACCAGTCGACTCTGATGGAAAGAGCAGGTGAACACAACAAGGTTCCTGGAAAAAGGTCTGTCTGCAGGAAATGAAAAGTAATGACTGACACAGCAGAGAGTGCCAGGTAGGGAAAATTGGAGTTCTTTGGCACAAAAGGCTGGTTTAGTCTAGGTGAATTTTCTTCTTCTTCTTACATAAAAGAAAGGACACAGCAAATGTAAAAATTATTTTCAGTAATCACCACATTGGTTGCTAGCCGTGCTAGGTAAAAAAGTTATTTCCAATTTTGCTGAAGGGCCGAAGTGGCTTGACCCTTTTCAATGTCATGTTTTTCATCTGTCCCTGCATCTGTTCTTGGACAAAACAGTAGAGCGAAAACAAGAATTAGGATTTGTGAAGCAGACTTGTTGATTATGTGCCCTACCTCTCCAATTTGTTTTCATGGCGGGTTTGAAATGACCTCTATAATTGTGGCACAGTAAATGGTCAGATGTTTAATCCAAAGGGAAACTCAGAGGTTACACCAGAAAGCAAGACAACATATGGTCGACATGATCCTGTCACACATTTTATCCTCTTTAATCTCCTTGCCTCTCTCAATCGAGTTCAGGCCTTTTGCATGGGTGCCTGTATCAACAGCGCCTTCTAAAGCCAACATCAGCAGGTAGTTTATCTGACTCTATATCCTCCTTCATCACAACAGACCACCAGCTGTCACAGCAGACATCCTTTCAGCCACCACACTGAGAGAAGAGTTCAGTCCAACTGAGCTGCTAGGGTACATCTGCAACATCAAGCCCTCCTAGGAGGCAGGAAGCAGGAGCAAAGGGAGCTTTCCCTCTCTCCCATGGCTCACAGTGTGCAAAGATAGTTATTATCAGCAGAGGGAGATGAGAGAGCACCTTATGAGTCAATGAGGTGTCGAATGAATGCATCTCTTTCTTCTTTTCTTTCTTTATGCTTCTTTGTATCTACCCAGCACTTCCTCCCTTACTGTGCTTTTCTTTCCACCTTTCCTCTCTTAATGCCTCCTGCTCTGCTCCAATTGCACACAGCTGACACCAACATACGTAATTCTGACTAATGTGACAAATAAACTCTTCTAATCTCAACAAAGCGGCTGTTGCTTTCTCCCGTGCATTCATCTGTGCTAAATCAAAGGTTTTATGCAAATGCACATTTTTATGAGGTACTTTTCATCCAAGTAAGTAGGTACATTGGGTTGTAAGCCGGACAGGTTTGAATTTATGAAGTAAACAAGTGTCAGGCTTCATTTTGAAACCTTCCCAATGTTTGGTTGTCAAGATAAGATTTTTTTTTATTTCAAATTATAACTCTTCTAACTAAAAAAAAAAATAAAAACATCCACTTCTGAGAGGTTTACCTTTTTTATTCAGGTGTGTCTGGTGTGCAATTCACCTTCTGTATTTAAATCTGCCATGACCTTAAACAGCTTAGTGCAACATCACAACTTTCTCCTAACAGTCTTAATGTACCCACAGCTTTATGCTGTCAGCTGTGCAAAATAGATAAATAACGGCTGTAAAAAGGCTGAAAGCTCCACACATGAAAACGTCAGATTTGTTGAGCTGTGAAGTCTGATTAGTCACTTTCTAACTCTAAAAGTTCCACGCACCTTATTTTTCCATGTCTGCCTCTCTCATCCTTGTGAGGAAGTACATTACTGCGCTTTGTATTGGCACAGCGGTAAAAGCATTTAAACATTAACAACAATACATCAGAACGTATGGGTGCTGTCAGCCTGTATCCTTTGTGTTTGGCTGGAAAGCACATCGCCAAAGCACAGCTGTCTTGTAAGTGAGGTTGGGTTCAGTGCTGCAGAAAGACAAAGCGTCACTCTGCAGTATTTATGAACAGTTTTTAGAGGGTGGTGCTGAGTGCTCTCCTTTGTACTCACCATCCTACATATCCTGGCCTACATAACCTCCGTGTGACAACAAGCAATTGTCTGCTGAGCAGTCTGCTCCCCAAGGGAGAGTTCTTGTAGTCTGTTTAATGTGCCGAGCAAACGATTCGTTGGCATGCAGGTGCACAATAATGGGTACACCAACATCCGTTCACCTGCATCAAAAATAAACATAATTCCGCCCCTTTTAGATCTGGCCATGCAAATAGTTTGGGTTGTATGTGCCAAGCTTGGAGGTCTCTGCCAGTGAAAATTATGTTGCCAACCCATTACAGTAGAGGTCTGTAAAATTCTGTTCTGCCGAAAGCAGTGAACGTTTACTTCTAAAACATTTAAGGCCACCATGACTTTGCAGACAGAGTAAATAATTTCAGGCACCATGTGTCTCATTCTGATAGATTTGTATGCACAATGTCACAACAACATTTCCATAAAATGAAGCAAAAGCCGTTTCAAAAAAGATATCTTGCTGTGTTTTGCTTATTTAAAAGGATAATCCTTTCGTCTTCTGACATTTTGAGGGCATCAGATAGTTTTTGCAGTTTAGCCTTTCAGTTGTCATTGGGCATCAGTGCCCCTCTGGTGCTGAATGATGCCATCAGGAATGGATGTGGTCTACATACCACACAGGCGCCTCAATACCGTGCCAGATGCAGCTTTGCCACCCGTGGCACCATCTCAACCTTTGAAATTTAACGGTTCATGTACGTCAGGGCTGAACCATCTGGCCCTTTAAAGCAGTTTTGCATGTCAAAATGACACGGGAGATGATACATGGGCAATCTGATGACTGCAAAAACATGCACTGTTTTCATTTATATTTTATGACATTTGGGTAGATGGTATAGTTGCAACATACATCATTCCTGTTTTTTCAGTGTTATACACCAGGGGTATGGTAACAGGTTTCTAATAGTATGATAACTTTGAGTAAAACAACACTGTTCTATACTATGATTCAAAGAAGAAAATGTTTTCACCAAATGCAGAGTATTACATCTGATTAAATCATTTAAGATGTGACCAAAACAGTAAGAATAAATTGTAGTATCTATAACAATTTTTATTTTATGTCTTTGGTCATTTTAGCCTCTTTGGCATCTCCAATAAAAGAACATTAAACCATAGGAATATATTAAAGTTTATCCATGTTAATTTCACATTAAACATTCTAAACTCACACCGATGTTGCACACAGCAGTTTTTGACAAGTTAGTTAACAACTGGACATTGAAATTACGTGTTTTAAAACAGAAAAAGCATACTGGATAAGACTTTGCAGTTTGCTTACCTTTTAACAGAGCTACAGTTTAATATTCATTACTGTGATGACAAAATATATGGAGGCTGCTGTTATCTTGAAAAAATACTTCAGTGGTGTCTTCTGCTGAAAATAACTTTAATTTGTATATTTGGAATAAAAGTGTTGTTTCAATACACATCTTACATCTATATTAAAAGTCGAACTTGACAAGTTTAGTTTAATATTAGCTGGCGTTGATAAGACTGAGCTAATCCCAAACTCAGGATCCCAAACTTCAAACTTATTACTAAACAAGTGCATCAGGTGAGATGCTAACTGTATGCTAACTGCAGTTTGTTTGTCCTGATAAAAAAAAAAAAAAAATCCCTTCCTCATCTGTCTGAGAGATATTCTGTCAGTGCTGCATCATCTCTGTGTTATGAGAAACCTGTGAGAGAGGTGCTATGGCCATAAGAGATTAAGTGTGTTTCTAATTTCAGATTTAGAGACACTGAGAGCAGAAAAAGTCTATTGTTTGATGCCTCTTCAGTGATAGAAACCCTCATACTTCTGGTAGTTGAGAGTTTACGGAATAGCTCACTTTGGTAGAGTTCATTGGATACTGGGTGTATCAGAAACACAGGCACAGAATAACAATGTCACTGCTCATTTCCTATGCTCCCATTGTTTTGGTCTCTCATTTTTAATGAATCCAAAGGCCTATCCTTTGTCAATGAAATATTGATGTTTCTCAGTGACTAAAGCGAGATTGAAACCTCGGTCATAGAAAGCTTGTGTATAATAAAATCAATGGTCATATCAATAGCATAAGCTGTTAAGCAGTTGATTGGTCAGCTAATTGATGCATCTCCCTGTAACAACATGAATTTTAGGACAAAATAGGTAATTTAACTGGAATAATTTGCCCGAGAACACACCCTTCTCTGTACAATGTGACACGTCATTGTAAGCCAGTGACAGGTACATTGTGCAACACAGCGGATGTGAGACAGCAAGTCATCGTCCTTCTGCCACTCAACGGATACTTGAAAGCAGGGTGTTCGGATGTTCACTGGGCTGTGATCTAAGCTGTAATACGAGCTCAGATGCACGACACACGCACAGTTACTCACTCACGTCACACGCCAATACCCAGGCGGTCTGGTGGAAGACAAAGGGAGGGAGAAAAACAGCAGTATACCTAAAGGGTGAAACAGTAGAAGGGCATTTCTAATGTTTTCCATTAAGGTAAAGGAGATATGATGGTAGAGATGTTTGACCAGATAAGAGCAGAAAGTGACTTAAATGGAAATGTATGACTTTTTTTTTTTTTCCTATTTCCTGAATAACCTCAGGCTGCTATGATTTAAATGTGACTTCTAATGCTTATCTTGAGGCAGTACTTCAGAGTGTGGTCTGCTTACAATAAAAAGATGCATTACAGCACAAATATGGACAAAATGCTAGCAGTGAATAATACGTAGTGTGCCTCATATCTTGATTTCGGATAATACTATGAAGTGTTGGTGCTGTGGCATTGCAAATAAAAAAGGAAGATGGAAGTTGCTAACAACGTGTGGCTAAAGTGTTAAAGTCTTGAAGGTAATTTTCCTGGTAAGTAGTTATACAAATGTCAGATAACATTTAGACAAATCAAACCCTCAAACAAGTGAATCTTGATGGTATGTGGCCCACATCTCTAGGGACTGTCTGTTATTTACACCCTCTTATCCGTCCTGAGTTGTTGCCATGTGAAGGCATTGCATTCTCACTTTGTTGTAGATCTGCCTGAGACTGCTTTAACTGTCAGCTGCAGCCCTTTCAATCCCTCAAGGCCCATTTTATTTGCAGTAGCCATTAGCTGAGAGAAGACCCCTGTCTATTACTCTGTCTGTTTAGCAACTCACTGTTTGCTTTTCTCTTGCCAATTCATATTTGATCGTTCCGTTTCTCACTTGTCATTGATACGGAGTTAATTTTAACTCTCGTGTTTCATTTGATAAGTTTGGGGGATACTTGGGGGGTGGCTGTGGAGGTTTAAAGCTCAGAAGGATTGTCTAATCATATGCAGGCAAGCTGTCACAGGCTTTAATCGCCTTTGTGAACCATGGTTTTGAGTTCAAAGTGAGGCCGATGTCCCTGCATGATATCTGTTGCTGTGTTCATACGAGAGATCCATGAACTTTAAAATCAAAGGGAGGCAGACAGGGGGATGGAGCTTTGAACTCACCATAGGTTTCCAGTTACCATCATTACACATACTATATCATGCTAAAGACAAACGATTTTCCAGAATGGACAAATGGAAGCAGTAGCAGAAGATAAATATTTCCTAGGTTGTTACTGGTCAGACTAGTCTCAGTGCAGAAGAAGAAGGGTAGAAGAATTTGTCATTCTGTCAAACCATGTCTACTATGAATGAAAAGAGAAGAGAAGATGTAAAGGTTTACAAGTAGGCAACAAACTATTCATACCCTTGGCAGACTAGAATGTGAAATTATTATTTTATTCAACCAAGAAATGTTTCTGACAGGGAATGAGGTAGCTGTCACTCAAGAGATTAAACAATGGGAGTATCAATTTTGGGGAAAAAAAGTACATTGTTACCAAAACTTGCAAAATTACTTACATCCTTCACAATAATCAATAAAAACATCTTTACAGACAATACAACAATTGTAATTGGTGATCAGTATTGAGGTCACCCCAATCATCAGGTTCAAACCGGGATGCTGACTGGTCCACTCTAAGGCATCAATGTTTCTTTCAGTCTGAAGTCACATAATAATGAGACTAAAAAAACTCTGATCAAAATCTTTGATCAGAATAAAGCTGCAAGAATAATTTTGGTGTAAGTCAAAAAGAATATAAACTGCATGGTGGTGTTGTCATTACAAGTCAGAAAATCTTATTTCTTATACCCTTTGTAGCTTTAAATATAGCTATATAAACAAAATCTATAAATCCACACTTACTGAAAATTGTGGGTTTGTGTGGACAGTGTGACATGTCTGACTTTTCCACAGTGAATAGTGAGCTTGTTGAAGGTGGCAGCACTGCTTGATGAACCAGACAGACAGCCAGGACGGCAGCACTAAATCATATAATTGCTTGGAAATGTCATTTGTGTTCTTATTATAACAAGTAAGCAAATATGGTAGATAAAGAGCAAAAGCTATTACGATAAATGTAATAATTTGTTCCACTAATTTATTTTTCCTATCACCGTGATTTATCATGCAGCAAAAGTAATTGGTGAGTGTGGGGGGTACCCGTCAGTATGTGCCCCTCTTTCACTTCAGTGTGTATGTATAGTACAAGAGATTTCCCAAAGAACGCTCTCAAAATTACATTGCGACTAAAAGCTCATTTAACAATTGTATGGCTAATTGATATTGGAGCAATGGCTCAAAGGTGGGGTGCTGCCAAAGCACAATAGGTTTGGTCATAAGAACTTTGTCCCCAAAGTCATATTCTGTTACTGTAACATCGACCTTGCTGTCCCTCCGTCCCGTTTGGTTCAAAGCACATCCTGTTGTTATAGTCCAGTCAGTTAGGTATCTGTCTTTTCTTTCATCCAATACATCCGTTCCCCATTGGTCTCTGATGATATATCCACAAAAGCTAACTTCTAAATCACTTGTATTGATTGTTTTTTTTTCTATAAATAAAAACATAAACATTCTTACAGAGCCAGATTCAGTTTGCAAGCAACAAAAACGTCCTCATCAATATTCCTTGATAATTTCTTGTTTCGTGTGAAGAAAGACAGGAACATTTGAAAGTAGCTTTTTAATGGCCAAAAAATTTTGAAAAACATAACCAATAAAGAAATACATTTTAGTGAAATACAAGAATGCCAAAAGTCATCACAAGCTAAACAATGACCAAATACAAGGGACAAAATAGTTGAATGGAACAGTTCTAAAAGTCCTGGTGGCATTTAGTGGAAGGTCCCCTTAGTACTCAAGTGTCTCACTCGGAAGACATTGGATATTTATGAATTGATTCAGCAGTGTCAGTCAGTCCTGCACTTTGCCAGCGGCACTAATCCATGTGATAGAATTCATATGTCTACTTCATATTAAGTTTCCCTTGCTGCTTATTGACCTTTTCATCTAGCATTTTCCCTCCACTGATGTGAACTGGTCCCTTCACAGAAGCTGTCTAGAGCCATTATTTGGTTGCTTTCAATTTTGCTTCAGGTAAAAAACACTCAAACACTTAACGCAACGGTGAAAAGGGCTTTAAAAGTGAATGAGGACTTGCAGTACACAGTCCAGGGAACATAAACAATATTCTGTCCATTTCTGCTTAAATTGTATATATCGTCAAAACATTCATAACTTTTTGCAAGTTTCTCCACCAGTGTTAATTTTTAGTTGAGCAATACCTCAGGTGAAAATGCTAGAGAAGCAAATATACTCAATATTTGATTTGACATGTATTCTATATTAATTGATGTTTGCTCCAAATAGCTGACAACATACTTTTATTTAAAAAAAGAACAAAGGAAAGCAATTCAGTCTCTTATTTGATAAAGGCAAGAGTCTTAAATAATGTTGCTATAGTTACCTGCTGCACTCCTGTTTTGTTTTTCTTTCAGGTTCATCTTAAAGCATCTGAACACCTTGGCAGGAAGAAAATCATGTTTTCACACAAATGAGATGCGACTTCAAAAGCGATGAGTGGATTTTTTAAAAGTCAAAATATGCAGTTATGAGGGAAATAATTTTGGCTCTTGTAACAAACATTTTTTTTAAATTACGATTTTTACATTAAAAACAATTAAAACATATTCCAAATTTTATGAAACAGACTGAACAACAATATAATGTCAACAGAAACAACCCAACTATCCATAATGTATGGGTTTGTAAGTCACCAGTTGCATGAAAATACTTACATACTTCATTAAAGCAGAATTGAATTGTTCTAGCATTGAAATTTGGTCAATCTCCATCAATAAAGTATTTTTTTAAATTTAGGTTTATTCTAAGACTAAACTTTAATACATCCATTTTAAACATATTTTATAGTTATTATTTCTGTTAAATAAAACTAGGTGTTGAGGGGAGGTGGGTGGTTGTGGCAACTGTAAGCACATTTTTAAAAACCCTGCACCAGGAAGAAGAGGAAATGGGGACACACTCTTTCCCACTCTCAGGGAGTGGGTAGGGACACTGATAGTTAGGGCAACAGAGTTCAACCTCCTCCCTCCTACAGGAATCAGAGCAAATTCAAAGCCAACAACATGAGAGTAGCAGAGAATAAGTACAAGCAGAGGGACCAGTTATAGCAGGGGACAAAGAGAAAACTTTAAGAAAGTTGTCTGAACTCTGATCTTAAAGTGGGTACTCAACCTTTTGGAGCCACCCCCCCTTTCTCTCTTTTCAGAGAGTCAGATGTGAAAAGTTTGAATATTTACTGATTACATTTATCCTGGGCTAGATGGTGGCTTGGAACTTTATACCAGGCTTTAGCTATTTTGCAGAACAGATATAGCAAGGAAAATATGCATGGAACACATCATCATTTATTACAGCATAATCCCAAAGGGAATATTGTTATGAATTTTAAACCAGATGTCAGTTACAACCTCAGTAAGTCACAGACACATATAAATCAAAACAAGTTAGACTATAAGTTAACTTGATAGTAGAAACACGTTTCAAGCACCGAAAAAAAAGATGCTGAAAAAACCAACAGCATCCAATGAAACACTGAAATTCGTGTTAAAAAACAATCCTTACTCGTAGCAGTACAAATAATATCAGCTGGATAAGTCCTAACTGATGACCTGTAAAAGGCTGTCACTTACCAAAAAATAGCAAAAGATGCAGTTCATTATAGGTAAAAGCAAAAACTATTCAATACCTTTAAAACATTATTGTTGCAAAATATACTATTGATATTGGTTCCAGATTCATTTCTACACTGAATGTTCTAGAAAGTACTGACAGGGACATTATGAGCAAGTGGAAAGAACATGATTTCACCAGCCACGATCAGGTGCTCCTCATAAAATGTCTGCCATACGAGAAAACTGGATCCACTTGCAGAGGTTTAAAAAGATGTGGAATTTGTAGGTTCAGATTTTCTATGAAAAGCTTGGGAATACAATCAATTTCACTGTAAAAGTAGGAACACTGAATCTTGTTTGCTTCCTGCAGAACATTCGGCCAAGCAAATGCAGTGCTTGGAGGTGATAGTTTTGTCAGATGTCACCAAAATGGAATATCTTGAATGTCATTGCCTGCACCTTGTTTGGAGGAGGAATGGTGCTGCAAAGGTGAAAGAAGGACACCTGGATAAATATATCACGACATTTCTGGTAAAAATCTAAAAAGGAAATATGGTTGGATTTTTAAGCAAGACAAAAATCCTAAACACAGAGCAAAAGCAAATCTCAATTGGTTTCAGAGAAAAAATATGCTTTGTTGTTTTCAAAGTGTATTCTTTCATAATTGCTATATTATTTAATACAAAGAAAAATAAAAGAATATTTAATGTAAGGTCAAATTTTGTTAAACCTACCTTAATAATACTAGCTGAAGTCATAAAACCACCCAATAGCAGTTTTAAATGTGTTAATAGAGTTAATCTGTACGGCAGGCATTTGAGTTTTGGGGGTTGGGGAAATCCGTAGCTGATTAACATACTGGTTTTGTTTTGCCACTCACATGTTTCGGTTATTGTTTTTGGCTAATAAGCTGCACATCTAAAAGGAACACATGGCTACTTATCGCTCCTACAGCAAAATCTGTAATTCTCCACTTGGGACATTGTGGTGCAGCTGCAAACTTCGCCCTGTGAACATGTAAACTTAAGGATGGATTCTTCAGTAGCAGAAAGAGAGTAGCAGGGCATGAGAATAATTAGACATCTAGAAGGTGACACATGTACAGTCCTTATTTTGCAGATGACAACATCCACCATAAAGATACCAGTGAGAAGAAAACACCCCAGAACCACTTAAATGATCAGTCTGCAAGTATACCTTCAGTTTGTCAGTGGGTGAGTTTCAGAACTTTTGTTTTTAGAAAACAATTATGATATAGCACTAAAACATTTTTTAGGAAATTTATTCAATACTTGCTGTGCATTATAGTGGATTTGATAGGTCTTGATTTCTATCACACACACTTATTGCAAGTCTGTTCCTGCTCAGTCCTGTGCTGAGGTACTGCGGTTGTGCTCAGTGTACTATGATAGTGACCAGGAGGGTCTTGCATCAGCAGCGGTGTGCACTGCATAGAGTAGCGGTAAAAACCTAAAATAAAATTATCTATGCCGAGTTTTCTTCAGTATAACAAAACATTGTCGAACATGTTGTATTTAGACATGGTTGCATTTTACTACTGATCAAGGTTCACAGACAACTCCATGATAAAGGCTCAAGGTAGAAGCTCACATCCTTATTGGAAAAAGGTGGGTTAGATTATTGCAAAGTGATGTAAATGAACAGACACTTGCAGGTAGCTCGTCAGGTATGGGGACAATTCTTCTCAAACTTTGAGGCCTGTTTTCTCAATAATCTTTGATGTTTTCCACCATTCAAATGGTCATATCTTCTTCATTTTCTTTCTGTGTTTGAAATCATTAGAAAGCTTAGAATCCACACTTTCAGAAGCTGCAAATAGCTCAAAACACTCCTGGGGAGATTTGTTCCTGGTTTTGTGGGTGAAAACCAGGAACAGTGTGAAAACCAGTTTTTACTGCACATTCATGGCTGATCACGCAGGCTAATAATGTCACATTTATTAAATTTGTTATGCAGGCTGCGGAACGTCAACATGTGTAGCACATGTGTAATCAAACATGTCTATTGAGACAGAGAGACAGCAACGGGCATGTGCCAACTGCCTGCTCCATTCATTGTGTGACACTTCACCACCAGAGATGAAGCTCAGCTCATCACTGCCTCATCCTGCACTTCTCCCATGTATTTAAACTGGCAATGCATACATTCAGTCATTTTGGCCAAAAAATAGTTGAAATTATACGTACACAAATTTATTGAACGGTCTAGTGGACAAATTGATTTTGTTTTGTCCTTGTTAGAACCTATTTTACTTGTCATGGCAAAAGATTTCCATTATTGTCATTACCAACAAAGGTTGTTCTACAAAGCCCTTCAGTAAATTGTCAGTGGCCTCAGTAGAAGGGTAATTGTAGTGAAAAAATTCAAAAAATAAAAGTCGAAATATGTAAAAAATTCAGGTTCAATATTTGTTTTCTCCTTTTTACTTTCAATACTTCATTTTAATTTAATTAACATTTCTATCTCAAAAGTTGCTTTTAGCACATAGTATTCCTTAGTAATAAATATTGTACGCTTTGTCTGATTTCAAGGATGCACAGTGGCTCTACTATCTTGCAGCAGGAGGCTCCAACGTTTGGTTACTGGCCTGGTGTCTTGCTGCATAAAGTTTGTATGTTGTCTCTGTGAATGAGTAAGTTCTCTTCAGGTACCCTGGCTTCCTTCCCCAGTCCAAAACAATTACTGCCATTAGGTTTGACTGTGTACATGTATGTTTGTTTGTGATGAGTCTCTCCATATTGCATTGTTAAGGACTAATGACCTGTCCAGATGCACCCTCCTTCTCACCCTATGACCCTTTAATTAAATACAGTTGCTTTGTTTAAATGGTTAAGACTACACTCTGGCTTATTACCTCAAATAATGGACCAGGAGGCCACAATGAGTTTAATTTTGATCAAAGCTAAGAACCTTTCTTACCTGGCCCAAAGTGTTCTTGTCTGGATTTAACTCCAGTCTGTCCTTTGAATGTCCTCCATTTTATTTGCCAGCTACTCAATTCTATGAGAGGCTTGCATTCACATTTTCTGTTGAGCTTTTTCTCACACAGACATAGTCTTCCTTTCATAGAGATGCATCACATATTCTAATTTACTGTAGCTTCCTGAACACTGTCACAAATAAAAGGACAATTCATGTCCTTTTACAATAAAGTATGATGAATACCTTCTCCTCTTAATGTTGAAATGATCTTCTCCCCAGCTGCCCTTTTAGTCAGCTCAATACAGAACAGCGCTTGATTAAATCCCATCAGCACTGCTATTTGGATCAAGGACCTTGATTAAAATGCAGAAATATGTTTTCCCATCTACTGTTAAGCTGAAATCTCAACCTGAGCTCGCCTGAGACTAAACAACTAAACGAGGCAGTAGATTTATTTAGTATATAATACCCTAAAACTGTATGCAGAGTTTAGTGTTTCATTAATAAACATGACCACTGTACGCAACATTGTCATTGTGGTTACAGTTTCAGTTTCATGACTCTGAGTCACTCTAGAATGGAGTGTGCTGCGGACATGCGATGCTGAAATGCATATCTTCTCATCTTTGGGTTGCATTTACCTCACTATGCATTCCTAGCTGCTACAAACCATGCTCTGCACCATGTCATTAATATTTCACACCTTCATGCGGTTTCCTTAACGAGTGGTGTGATCTGTAAAGTTTTTGGTTGAAGGTGAAGAACACGTACAAGAAGACAGCCTGTTATTTGCTCGAAGGTATGCTGTGGGTTTTTGAAAACTCTGACTACCGGCCAGAACGAGCCAGTCAAGCGTGAACCTGCTGCAGTCCTAGAAGTGGTGTTTTTATGTAGGAGTGCCTCAGCTATCTTTTTAATTAATATCTGCCTTGAGGCGACTAGTTAGATACAAACAGAAAAAAAAAGAGGAAAAAAAAAAACCCTTGACACATACAAATGGACTGTTAATCCAGGAAGGGGTAAAACATTCCCTCTCTGGTCAAAATAAAAATTAATTTGATTGAGTCTTCTTCAAATAATAAATTATTCCATGAATAATTTGCCTTGATGTAGCTGAATGAATTATTTTGGCACTGCATTTTATAAGCATAAACAATTAACTTAGCTGCTGCAGCTAATTTCAGTGTTTTAAAACCATTTTTTGACAAATTTTAGTAATTCAACATTCCAGCTTATGGCCAGGTTAAGAGGGAGCACAATCAAAGGGGGATTTAGCCACCTTCAAATAAACTTCTAACTTCAGCTTATTATAGAGCTTTATGTGAGCAAAGTTTTGTTTCTTTAAGTATTTTTATTGGTTTTATACTGCCATTGGTTTTATACTGGTTCTATACATACCCATTTTTATGTTTTGTAGTTATTCTGATTAGCAGCACTTTATCTGTTTTGCCTAATGTTGTCACCTTCATCCATTTAATTAGTTCAGGCCACTCTAGCAACAATTGCATAAGTTTTTTCTGACTTTATTGGAGATCGTAACATAAAAATATATTTTTATTATCATCATTTTTACTTTTCTCAACAAGCACCAGATACTAACATGAATCTCATCAACTTCCCAAAGTTTTCACAGCTGAAATTAGAAATTATGTGGATTGTATAAAGATCCTAAAAATATTGTGGTTAAAAATATTTGTGTTTTGCTGAAAATTATTTTAAGGTTCCCAACGGGACCATAAGTTTATAAACTACAGTAACAAAAATAAATAAATAAAATAGAAAACTTAAATGAATAAATAAAACAAAGAATAAGATGAATAAAAAATATACTTTCTATTTTGGATCACTTCCAGGTCTCAAAAAGAAGGGGGTTAGAATTTAGACATTAACAAAATAAGAGTTTTAGCGCTGAACTTTTTTTTTGTCTCTCTCATTACGTCCTCCTGCAGCTTCTATTAGAATAACATGTAGATGGCCTATTATGCAAATTAGTTGATTATATAATTTCAGTTACTAGAAAGAAAGCCAATATCTACTTTACTTTTACTTTTACTGAGGAGTTGCAATGGCATCCTCAGCATGTGGTTGTTGCCAGTGCAGTGAGTCCCACCTCTGTTTTCTGTGTACATTGGTGTCTGAGTCAGTAATTGCTGAATACAAATGGGAAAATAGCTTTCAGATTCATGAAATAGTGCTCACATAAATAAAGGAGTGTTTTTGTGATTGGAGTTGTTTTAAGGCCTGTAGCTGGGTCTTTTTAAAATGATGTGAAGATATCTGTTTCTATAAAATAATTTCGTTCACAGTTGATCGGTTTAAGAAAAGTGTCCATACGCACAAACCTCGCTGAATTACACTACGGAGCATTGTTTTAAACATGCCAAACCCATAGGGGGCAGTGTGGGGCAAAGCTAAGAGCTATATATCAACCAATCTCAATCCTTCAAAATAACTACCCTTCAGGAATTAAACATTTGTGTGGACAGACAGAAAATGTAAACTACTTTTAAATACCGAATTGTGTCTAGATTGGGACAGATACCTGTTATAAGACAGCTGACTTCCAAGTGCACTTTCTCCTTTGCAGCTCAACATATTGGTGCAATTGGGCTTATAAAAAAAACAGGAAGCGTTTATGAACAAGTGCACCTCTGTGAAAGAAGTCACCTTTCCTTCACTGCAAGGCCAAACAATAATAAAGGTCACATATGAGATGTTGGCGCTGCATTAGTTGTTGCCTGTCATGCAACAGGCAACAACTAATGCAGTTACTTGCCTGTTTTGTTTATAGTGTTTTTTAGTGCTATTAAACAGAGATTACATATAGATGAAAGATCAATTGGCATAAAAATCTTGTCGGTTTATCAAGTTTATGTGTAGAGAAGGCCTAAGATAGCAGAAGTCCATTTCAGTCTTAGCCCTATTCTACTAGCCATTTGCTTCCAGCTTCTGAACAAGATAAGAGTGCATTTTTGCTAAACTAAGATGCCAAGAGGTAAGATATTACAGTTCAGATCCCTTTAATAGAATCAAATTTTTAAAAATCAATGACTATGCCTTTAGAGAACCACCAGGTTCCTGGAAATGTCAGGATATGAGTATTGTAAATGTTTACAAGACTACAAGCTAAAAAGTTACAAACTTTACTCTTTCAATAGCAGAATAACAGGAAAACAGCCATATGCTTGTGTAATCAAACCAAGTTGATGGATGATGGTTCCCTGTTGCAAATGCAGAGCTATAGTGTATCGTCATCTTCTCTGTTTCATTTTGTCTTGGGGAACACAGGTGATTAAAAACCCATTCAAAAGCAACAAAAATAAACTTTTCCTCTTGGGAAGCTAAACATTTCAAAGAAGGTCACACTTTGAATATGCTCCTTTGTTCAGCATCCATTGCCTTTAACAGGCATAGATGATGTGTTACATAAGCAACATTTTAACAGAGCAAATGTGAAGCCTGTTGGCTATCACTAAAAGATGTGAAGAGAAAAGTATGTATGTGTTTGTGGTCCATATGTTTAATTACAGTCAATTTAGTGTATTTGTATAAAGCCAATTAAACATTAAACTTTTTATATTTGTATGCAACACAATGTATTTACAACTATTTTGTATATTCTCATTACTGATTAGCTGTATTTTAATGTTTTCTTATTTTGTAAATATACAACTGTGAACTGCCATATGTTACTAAACAAGCAGTTTAAATAAGAAAAAAATAAAAATTGCAACTCCTTTTTAAAGTAAGCCGGCACTTATTCACAGAACAATGCAATTCAAGTTGACATTAAAATACTGGCCATGTAAAGATTATTGAGAGAAAAGAAGTATCGGGTGTGCAAGATATTCTCCTGGGAAAAGAGAAATTAAATCAGAGCCATGACTAATCATTCCTCAACCAAGTCAAACAAGGACAAGAGAAAAACATTTTGGTTATTTCCTTTTTATTTGCGCTTTTAACTGTTTTTCTTTTTTTAACTTCAGATAGATCACAATGAACACAGCCTTTAGACAATAGCAGAAATAATCCATACAAATAAAAATGTCTCTGGTCTTTTCACCAGCTGCTCATGGTAAAGTGGAGCCCTATGCTATCAGCGCGGGCCCTGTGGGTGAGGGAACAACACCGACATCATTGGGTGCTTAATTTAACAAACCAAAAAGGCATATTGTCTGATATGTGTCTGTGTTTGTGAAGCAGTGACTGAGTCTGTGTGCACTTGCATCAGTGTGAGTAATAGACCAGAGGTGGTTAGCCACATTCAACAAGGCCCTTCCCTAATCGCTTGGTAAAGCCAACAAGTCTCAAGTGGGCAAAAAATATCACACTCTAGGCTTGAGTAATGCACTGCCAATAGTGCAAGATGCCAGTGTATAATTAGACAATAATGAGAGACCTCACATAACGCTCAATGTCTAAACTTCTGAGGCCAAACTACGCGTTGGCCCTGAACAGCAGCCTCTGCTCTATTAAACAGCAAATAGCCTGAGAAAAGGGGGCCATGGCTTTAGAGAATTCCTTTCCACAACTGTACCCTGCACATTTCTTCACCTTCGGTTTTTATATGTGCAGACAGAGGCGAGGGCAAGGGAACACCATCAGAGGGGACAGTACCTTGAATTGTGACAGTGACAACAATAAAACCTGGGATGTCCTCTACATACCTGTTTTGAATAAGGAAAAGAAAGGAAGGACATCAAAATGGAGTTTGAGGTGGAGAAAAAAGGGAAATGGGCAATATGTACAGAAATCAAGCAAACAAGCACGTAGCACAAAGAAAGATTGCTGGCTCTAGCTAAGAGGCAGACAAAGTCGCTGAACACAAAAAATCACTATGGTAAATAAAGAAGACTCAAAATCAACTTTGTAATGGTTTTTCCTCCCTTTAAGTATTTATTTCATTTTCAGTGCTTATGAAAATGAAATGAATAGATGCACCAGTGCATTTAAGCATTATGTTACGTAAATGCACTGGTGTTATTGAGTGTGTGTGATGGCATTTCTGGCTGGATCAAAGTTCCAGTGCAAGCTGCAGATGTGAACTGTTTGTGCTGCCTGTATCATGTAAATCTGAGGCTTGCTTGATTTATCCAGATATTTAAATTAAAATAGAAGAAAAAGTCTCCTCTGAAAAAGAAAGAGAAGTGTAAATATTTGTGCTCCTCTGTCAAAGCCTCTAAGCTCTGTCTAAAAATCCGCATTCTGCTTTTCTCCTGCAAAAAAGAGCAAGGGTAAACCTAAACCAAATACTTTTCAGATGAAAGAGAGGAGAAAAGGTGACAGTTGCTTTGCCACTCTAAGGAGAGAAAACAGTCAAAAAAGGGAGAGATGTCAGTGAACGAATAGCAAAATGCAAAGAAGTCAAAATGATGCAGAACAGAATGATAGAATGCCCAAACAAAGGAAACCCAAAAAAAACATGGGTGTGATTTGCCTGTATGACAACAGGCAAATCTACTTCCAACATATCTAGGTGCCACAATAAGTCACTGTTTCCTGTCATGGCTGCAGGTTATATACATTTTATGATTGTGGTCACATTTTCCAGAACACAAGTAGCCTACTGTTCTGTGTACCTTACTGTAAGGGATTTTTTTTAAAAAGCACCCTGCATTAGTATTTCAGACTGGCCGAAACTTGCCAAAATTCTCAAAAATAAATTTTTTTCTTCTTTTTTTATTTTAAGAAATCCTGAATGCAAAGACACCTGGTCATACAAACCATGTACCCAAACAGCGAAGATGTTCCAAAGTAACTTCAGATAAGAGTTTCAGATAAGTCTCTCTGCAAAGTATGAGATTTCCAACATGTATTGAAGAAGAAGTACATACATAAACAACGCAGACTGTTGAAAAAGAACCTGTTTTGGTCCTTTATAGGAAATGCACATTTTGGTGGACCAGGGCTTAAGAAGCAGTCACAAAGCTCCACAGATACAACAAGCTCTCTGCAGAGACAGTAAGGCAGTTTCATGATCACCAAGAAAAACCACTCCACTTTCCATATGGCGGGTTTCTTTTCTCTCTTTCTTTTCTTTTTTGGAAAGAAAGTAGAAACAGAATGAACAGAAAATATGCAGACTTGTTATTGTTAAAGAAAATAGCTGCCTTATAAAAATTTGCTCAGTAAAAATAGTCAAACTGTCTTCTTGTTGTTGTTGCTTTTTTTTTGTTGTTGGTTTGAATTGTCTTCCAGGTCAGCTGGCTCATTAAGCTTCTAACAGTTATTGTATTTGATCCAGCTGGATCTCGGGGTAAAAAGAGGCGACATCTCAAAAGCACTGAGGCCAGTCTGCCTGCAAAGATGCAGAATAGAGATGGAAAAAAAGGAAACACCAACAGAAACCCAAACTAAAGCAAACTCACAGAGTTCGACAGCTACTAAGGCAACTTTTGCCAAATACAATATAAGCCCATGTATATTGCAACACAACAATATATTAATTTAATAAAATACACAATATAGCTTTTGTACACATAACAATTTGGCTCAAATGCACAGAAATTGCAGTAAAATCAATAAAAAATATGTCAGTTTTTCTGATGTAAACACATCTAAATTGGATACATATACACATATAATGATATTATGTATAGTGATAATGTGAAGGGACATTTTCTTGTTTTGTTATATTTTTGGATATTTGTCTTTGAAACAATGGCAGTGTCCTTTGCAGTTCTTTCCTGAAATGCTTCACACCTGACCTCAACTCCAGGACACTATTCACTTCAAATTCCTTTTTTTTCTCCTTATAAAATGTATAAGTATTTTGCTGATATTTGGACACTATACATGGATTCATACATACAGTCATCTATATAAACATATAGATATTATCTTTTCACGGCTGAGGAAAGAAATGTCCCTTTTTATACAACTTGATTGCCTTAAGGCATAGTCACACATGATAATTCACTGTACACAAGGGACTAAAAGCTGATGGTGTACATGTATAAGACAAATCCACAGATGGGCAGTTGTGTGTGAGCATTCATTTGTTTGCGTGTTTTTGTGGTGCAGCATCAGCGCGTGTCAATGTACTGCCGTGTGTGTATGCAGAGTGGGCGTGGACATGTGGTGACGTTGGTGCGTGCGACTACATTGCTGAGCAACATGAACATTTAAATAGAGGTGTGAGACAGACACAGCTTACACATGTAGTTACAAAATGACGGGTGAGACATGGTTACACTGTTAATAAATCCGACTAAAACAGATCCGACTGCTCCATAGCAACCCCCCTAAAAGGAAATCTCTTCAGGTACAGATCTGGTCCATCACACGCTACACTTTTTGTTTATCACTTAATAAAAAAACAAACAAACAAACAAACAAAATAAACAGGTAAAGTTGTGTTCCTGTCTTTCACTGTCCGATTAGATCAGCTTTTGTTTCTCTTTTTCCACATCGATTGTCAGGTCTGACCATAAGTAGTCCTTTGTCATTCAGTTTCAATGTCCAACACGCAAAACAGAAATCCACCTACGCACACTTAAAAAGATATGTAGGATTTCACAATAGACCATGAACAACACACGAATGAGCTGGTGGGCACTTAGATAGGAGCTTGCGAGGTGCCAGAGGCTTAAACCCCTGCAATTTTCTTAAGAATCCAAAAAAAGTTTAGAAATTCAGAAAAAGTCAGATGTCAGTTCTTTATTTTGTTGGTTGCCATATGACTGACGTAATAAAAGTCCAGTGTCTGTACTTTTTCTACAACAAATACAGTGAAAAACGCTCTGGGGACCAGAGAGGTTTAACCTTTTCAATTTGTTTTGGTGACAGTTTTGGCATGAGAGTAGTTAGAAGAGACTTTTATCTTCACAATTCCTATGTTGCAGTCGTTTGAGTCACTTTCTCAGTGTGCCAGTGGCCTCACTTTCTCTGCAGTCCTGCAACAGTTTGTCGATATCTCTCACCACCTGGTCAGCGTCCATTCCGTCGCGGCTTGAATCTGGCTCCGCCTGCTCCAGGACACACTCCATTTCACCTGCTGCCTCCTGACTGATCCTGGAGCGGGCCTCTGCGAGCACCTTGGCCACTGGGTCTGAGGGAAGCAACGATGGGTACACCCCTTGGTCTCTTGTTTGTTTAGTAGGTGACAGGTATTGACCATCAGGTGGCCCGTAGTGGACAGAGCAGCTGGCTGGGGGAGGTTTGCCCTCAGCTCCATCTGCTGGGCCTTTTACTGCGGAGCAGGGAGGCATCGTGGAGCAACCCTTGGTTGGACTGCTGGAGGCTGAGGGTACCTCTTGCAGCAGGGGGCTGAGGGCACGTTTTGCTTTTAGGTAGGGCTTGACATTGGCGACAAGGATGGTGTGGTCGCGTCTCTCCTTGCCAAAAGTACAGAATGTTTTCTTGCCGTTGGGGTTGACAGTCTCATAAGTTTCTGCCTCTGCAACTGCCTCCATCCCGGCCGGCACAAACATATTGTTGCGGTAGTCAACACCTTCCGCCTGGTTTCCGCCTGCAGGGAACTGAGGCATCCAGCAGCGGTCAGAATGACCCAGTACTCTGCACTCCTCTGTGCAATTTAAACAATCCTCATCTGCAGACAAAAACAAAGGGAGGGGATGGATGGAGAAGAAAGCAACATTAATGTCAAACATCTATATAAAACAGAATTAAAACACACAATGAGTCGGCGCTTAAATCCTATTGGCATTAAAAACCAAAGTAAACTTGAGAAGGAGTTAAAGGTAGAGAAATAGAACAAAAGCCCAAAGAAATCCCCCAAAAAAGAGGAAAACCAGCAAAGGGTGTCCCATTCTTAGCACACATATAAGCACAGTCACATGTGCACTAAAGCACACATAAAGGCACACAGCTTTCCAAGGGAACTGGGGGACACCTGCTTGCATTTTCCAAAGCTCTGATCAAGGGGATGGCAGAGCATACAGAAAAGATGGGAAGGGAGTGAGAGGAAAAACAACAACGGTTCAGGTTTGGCAAAGGCACAGTGGCGTTATCATAAATTCATGTCAGTGGGCTTTGAAGCCCTCCCTAGATAGTGAGCCTCTGCCAAATGGCTTGTGCTCCTTCCCTGTGTGTTTCTGCCTGTTTATTTGTGCGTGCCTTGTTGTTGCCTCTCGTGTGCATATGTGTGCATAAAAGTGTGTGTTTCTCTCTTTCATCTCTATTCAGAAGGAAGCACACTTTGGCTGATTATGGGAGTGTTTGTGCCTGTGTAAAGTGGATCCAAAACTTGGTTAAAAAAATAAAATAAAAAAAGTTTATTTATTTATTTTTTTTTGCTCCTGATGGAAGAGAGAAGGAAACATTGTGTGGCACAAAAGGTTTGTTGTATGTTGGATACAGAGACACGATTCTTACAAACAATGTGAAATGAAATTACTGAAGCTTATGCCTTATTTCTAGCAAAAATTAGAGATCCTAAAGCCACTATAAAGTGACAAATTGGAAAGATGTTAAGAGGGTCCTTAATGGATATCGTAGTAAGTTTCTGTAATATTATCAATCTAGTAGACAGATGTGATGTCACTGTAAACATGTTAGAAAAACATCTTCATAGCGACGAAACAGCGAACAGTCGGTGTTAGTTGATTTTAGCTTTTTCAAACAAGTCAGTTTAAGAATATTTATGAATGTGTTACATTAGTAGATATGAGATACGTACATTTTCACAGGAGATTGTTAAGCTTGTCTCTATGTTCTCTGCCAAACAACTTCCACATTACTCCACGGAAGTTACGTTGAAGGCTACGACTCGTCAATCTGCTCTAAGTCCATCAAGAGTGGACTTAGAGTTTAAATTGATTTAAAATGCTAATATTCAGGTAACTACAACAACGATGGGTCGTCAGCCTGCTACCTGAGTATTTTATTATGTTCCATACTTACAAGTAAGAAAATAGTTACTCATATTTTTATAGAAAATTTGGGACCATTTACCAATTTACAAAATTTGTTTAGAAATCCAGAAAAATAGCAATCAAAAATGGTTTTTAAGTAGATGTTAAACTCGGCAAACAGAGCACAACTTCAATAACAGTTGTGCTCTGTTATTGAAGTGCTCTGTTTTGAGCTCTTATTATCATCATAAGAGCTCAAAATGATAATAAACTTTGGTCATAATGGTCAATGACTTTGCATTAATTGTTGCTGCTGCGCCCTATAAAAACACATCAGTCAAGCAACGGAGGGACAGAAAGTATGTCTTTTTTTCTCTTTTGTTTTTCTTTTTTGATCATACTTACATGTTAATGCACTTAGTTTTAGAGTTGGACACTCAAAGGAGGGAGAGTAGCACAAGGAAAATGGACTCAGTTCTAAATGCATGCGTGGCTGGGAAACTCTGACGTTGGTCAGACACTGTATTGTGTCCACAATGTGTTGTGGCAAATGTGGCAATTGTTATTTCACATTTCACAAAGAATTGGTTGAACTGTGTATTCAGATCTTTATGGTAGCAATACATTTGTTGTTTTGATTTGGAATAAAATTAAGATATTCTGGTAATGTAATTTATACATTACAACTGTTTTCTTTGCTACAGCATTTTATGTGACCAGATGCAACATTTTCATGGTAAGCTGGAAATAATGGACATTTTATTTTAAATTGTAGTTACTTGGGGTGTCCAGGTTTGCAAAGAAGCCATAGAAAGCCGTTAATACTGTTTACTTAAATACTTATTTATTGCAAGCATGTCTTTATTGCAGCACTCGCTAACAGTATTTAATATCACATGTTAAGTAGATTTTTTTTTTTTTTGCTCCTGATGGAAGAGAGAACAGATGTTCAAACTGATGTTCAAACTTTCTTTTGTAGTGAAGAAAATTCTGTAGTGAACAAATGCACTTCATCATGTTGATGTTGTTTTATAGCAAAATCAGAGGATTTAAATTTTGAAGAACTTATCAACGCAAGGCTACAATTTGTTATTGCAAATGTAAAAACAAAGGTACCGGTAACCTTTTATTGGAGTCACAACAAGGCTACTTAAAACCGTGCAGCGTTTGAGAAACTATTCTCAACTGACTCCTGAAGGACAGAATTGCTGTTAGGAACTGGAAAGCTACCCCATCAGCTCCATTATGCAATGCACAAGGCTCTACAGCACGGTGAAAGTGCTGCTTTAAAGACCACAAACCTGGGACTAATACAATCTTTCGTTGATGCGAATGAGCAAGCAGAGTGGATGTGCTTGAGTGCACTTGGCTTGGCCGTCTGTGCCGTGTTGCGGGTCAGCAGCACAGATTCCCGAGAGACTGCCCTTCCTAAGCTGTGGAGATGAGCTTAACACTTCACAAATGTTTGAAGAAGCCAAAAAGCGCTGCCAGGGAGAGCCTGGCATTTCCCGTGTCAAGGCAGTCATCAGCAGAGGAAATAAGGTGAGCAGGAAAAGCGAGACTAGACCAATACAAAACGGACTACATTTAAATGGTGTCGATGATGAGTGAATGCATCTACACACACTGACTGAGAGTGATGCGTGTCTGAGGTTTTAAGAAAGCGATTTAAGATTGGAGTAAGAAAATATAAGCGAGACATCACAGTGCAGACATCGGTAATTTAGTCAAAAGACTGCACATAAAAATACAAACTTGAATATTATTTTCAACCAGAGCACACAATGACTGTAATCCATCGGCAGGGTTAAAAAAAAATAACAGAGCCGGCATCTAACAATGCATATCTGTTGACAACTGCTGCCTTTCACCCACCCACTCACAAACAATTAACTTTGCCCCTACGATGTCTTCATGCTCTCCGAGGTGATTGTCCATTCAGCATATTAAAGCATAAATAATCCATGCAGACATATTTCTCTCTATTTAGTCGGAGAAAACCTCTGATAGATTATTCATGTCTCTGCTGCACGTACAACCTTGAGGCACTCTCCTCATATCTATGGCTAACAATATGACATATGAGAACAGGGGTGACATTCATCTCCCTCTCTCTCTTTCTTCTTCCCTCTCTCTATTTTTTTCACTCTGGCTCAACCAGCTCTCTAGGATGGGCAGCAAAGGCCTCCACCAAGGACACATTTGCTTATGATGATTTGGCTAGTGGGGGCATGTGCTGTTTCTTCCTCTTTAGTTCCTCTGCACTTACATGCACTTCAAATGCACTTCAGTGGTGCAAGATACATTACTCTGACAGATACCCTAAAACATGCCATCATTTGTCCAAACTTAATTCAGCTCTCTGCCAATAATCTGGTTTAGGGCACTGGTTACTGAGACAAATTATTTGGCTCGTTCTTTAATTTTAATTTCCTGCAAAGGATTAATAAAAACAGTAATATTATAAGAGCTCCATTACCTTCCATGCTGTGGACTTACTATTAAAAAGAACTCTTCATTAACATGTCAAACGAATAAGTGTTATGGTCATTTGTTAATCACTTTTCTCATCGAGTGCACAGTTGCCGTCTGGGTAACAAAACATAAAAACAACAAGGTGCATGTGCAAAGAGCTTGATAATGGCATCCTTTCCTGTCTGCTTCCGACTATAACAGAGTAACAGCAGGGAGATGTTTCACTACATTTGGCCCCCCGCCCCTCGTTCTTTTAAAGAAGGCTGTAAAGAAAAAAAATCCACTAAGCTGGTAACAACCAGGGGAACTTAAGCACAAAGGTAACTGCTGAGAGAGGAATGACAAGCAGTAAAAAATAATAATGGAAATATTCAAAAGGTTCATTGGGGTTTGTTTATTTGTGGTCATTTGTGACCTGTATATAACTGCCTGATACATGGGTCTTCCAGTGTTTATTCTTTATTCAAACTGAAATGACAGGTACTGACTTTAGCTGGCTATGATTTGGTTAAAAGTTCCTCAGGAAGGACAGAATTTTTTTTTTCAAAATGTAATTAGAAACCCCAAAAGTGCTTTGCTTTAAGGCAAGTGTCACTCTGATTGAATCCCCTGATCGGGAGTCAAGAACTATCGACTATTCTATCTTGGCAACTCTACTGAAGACACTTGACCTCGATCCCTGATTGGAATTAAATATTACATCTCTGGTGTCAACAAAAAGGTTTAATTAAACTCTACACAGTTTTGTGTGCTTGTGGAGACATACCTACCAGCAATTAGATATTAACATCTTGCTACCTCAGATAAGGCTTGCTACAAATGACTGATGTTTGATGTGATGTGCTATTGTGCACACTGAAACTTGTGAATGTAAAAGTCCTCTTGCGTATCAGTGTGTATCATAAAACATGGTGTGATTTCCCTAAACACCCTTTTCTTCCCCGAGACACCTGCCCTCTGGCCCTACAAGCCCGTCCCTTCTCGCTTTATTACCCAGGCCGGTGATTAATGTCCCTCTGTCACATGCTGTGGTTCCCAAAGAGGAAAGGATGAGAGCTGTACTCACAGGCTAATGCTAGCAAACCATCAGCATTAAGCTGAACTCTGGGTAAAACAATAGAGAGATAATGCGTTCCTTAAGTTTAAAAATGAGGTAAAAGATGGCAAACCGATAACAGTGGCAGTGAATCATTCCACTGCCGTGCACGCATTGGAGCCACTACACAGAGCAAAATGATCTGCTAAAGTGGACTACAGGACTGGAGAATGAACCAAGGTAATGAGGGTGTGTGTGTGTATCTTTGTGTAGAGGTTGTGTTGTGTTAACCCACCCGAGGTGGACAGGAGGAGTGGCAGCTGACGAATTGAGCGGGGCATCTGTGACAAACCATGACTGCACCTGTTCACCTGAGGGAGCTCAGTGTGTGGGGGTGTGTGCATGAATGTGTGTGTGTGCATTATTGTGTTTTTAATCTCCTCACCTACTGCTATCCAGCCCAGCTGAACCATGCACCTCCTCTTCCCCACCACCCCTGGCTCTCTCATCCAATCAGGTTAACTAAATGTCTGAACTGAGCCGATGAAAGGGTCTCCAATCTGACGGGCTCTAATGTTCAGCAAACATCTTGAGACTTTTTATTAAGGGACAACATCTCAAGCTTTGGGTATCAGTGACAAAATTTAGAATTTAAACAGACAATATTGTGATCACGCATACAGCTCTACTTTTATTTTTATTTTGAACTATTTAAGAAACCTTCATAAATTCTCCCTGAGATTAAACTGAATAAAGCCCAGTCTATGCAGATGTATTTACAAACAGCAAATTGAATCAAGTTGGATGCTTCTTGTTTTCCATTGGTTTCCACACTCACAGAGCTGTGCTGGGAATGTCGCTTGCCCGCTACAGTTGGCTGGTTTATTATGCCAGCATTACTATATCAAAGACCATGAAACTGCAGTTCCTGTGTACTCATCACATCTTGCTGTGGGACCAGCATTTGTGATGGCCTACAACTCTACTTGAAACACGAAAAGAATCAAAACCAGGTCATAATGTCATTTTATGATACTTTGGAGCAAATTATACCTGCAGATTCTTGTCCTGTAAACTTGCTTCAAAAGGTCCAAAATCATAAGTTTGCTTTCTTTGGACAAAAACACATTTTCAAAAGGATTTTAAATATTACCCAAACCTTTTCAGCAAACAAAAAAAGTATTTTGTCTCTCATCTCTACTCTATAGTACACATGTATGAAGAGCTCCTACTGAGGAGGTTCTTTAGTATATTTGTGAGCATTATTGAAATGATTTTGCAATGTTCTTGGTTTTCCAAAATGTTCTTAATTTTTTTGCTAACTGCCTTCACTGTCCCCATGAACAAATAAAAAGCAATGATGGGTTTTTATTGTAATTTTCTCCTGACTGATAACATTTTACTGACATTATTCTGAACCTTTGTAATCTGTTTGCAAACTATGACTTTAAATGTCAAGACATTCCTAATACAACATCTTTATATAATTAGATTCTCTATAACCTGCGGCAGGTGTAAACTCAAGAAGACTGAATGCTTAAACTGCTGAGAAGGTTTAGTCAAAAGCTTGTGCAAATTGCGCCATCCAAGTTACAGAAGATCTTCTTTTTAAATATTTTTTTCCCTACAATTTTTCACTTAAGCTTGACAGAAAATACCTATGACATTAAAGGACTGTTACGACTGGTGTCGTTAAATTGAATTGTGCAAACGAGTGTGCAGGTGCCTGCCTTTGATTGATGCCTAGAGTACAATGGGGGACATCCAATAGACCTTACCAAGCTCCGCCCACAACCGACCTAGAAAATCCCACGTGACCGCAAGTATCACAAACAAAGCCTAGCGGCGCTTTGTTTCTATGTAAACATGAAAGTATTTCTGAGTCGATTAGTGCATCATTTCACCAAATATCAGCTACAACAATGGACAGAGGAACTAACAAGTTCATGCGAAGCTTCACTACATTGATGTTGTTATTTTCAGTCCTAACATTTCATTTTGCAGCTTTTAGGAGTTGTAGAGCGAGCCTGGTAGCTACAAAAGCTAACAGATGTTAGCTTAACGTCAAAGGAAGGAATT